>APFE030695892.1:34352-77899 GCA_000404065.3 Pinus taeda | reverse complement strand
AAAAATGTATTGCCTCTTTTATCTTCGCTTGGAGGAGACTTTACTATCCATTTGTTCTTGAACTTGGAGGAGTCTTTCCACATGATAATTCCCTTGATCTTGGAGTCACAAATTATACATCTACACGTGTAAATACTTACATCAATGACACAAAGCTATCACCTAGCTTAGAGCTCATAACGAAAGCTACTAATTTTTTTGAGCATGTAACCCATGACTCAAATTTACAAAATATTTTGCTAGATATAATTTACATCATTTACATTGGAATGTGTCATTATGAAGACCGAACCTAGTTACAAATTATTCAACAATGCCTACCTTATCATGGGCACCCTAGATAGTACCTGTTGTCACCTGGCACCATTTTGAACTTTTGTTCTTAGGCTCGGGAGTCCTCTTTAGTCCCGCCATGACTTTGACATGAAGCCTCATTTCTCTTCTCCTTCACTATTTTTGTATCGTTGCATTTCATATTGACTACTTGTATCCTTTTGGCCTTAAGTCGGCTTCATTTGGACTCATGTATAAACCAATTTTGACCATGACCTTTTGCGACCTTACATTGAGCATAAAAATGTTCCAACCCTAGGAACTAGAGCATCTGTTTTTGAACACTCGTTCTTTCCATTGTATTATAGACATTCTTTTATTCTTTTTCAAGCTTTAAATATGAAAAAGACAAAAAAAAATATTCCAAAAAGAGCGAGAACGGGACATGTACTTCCATACTTGATGGTAGCAAGATTCAGTTATGGCACCCTTGAACAGGACATGTACTTCCATACTTGATGGTAGCAAGATTCAGTTATGTCCTCCTCTGGTTGGTTATCTCTTCCAATCATATGGAGAGTTTGTTAATGCCTCTTGCATTGCAAACTTATACAAAGTTATTTTTAATTTTCGGTATGTTCTATGCTTGAGAGCAATTTAATTCAATTTCTTAATTAGCCCAATATGAATATCTAGTTTAGCAATGACATCAACATGATAGTAAAATGCAGATTGAACATAAACATAAATTGTAGAAGACAAGCCAAGACAAGAGGACATAAGATGTGGCACCAACCAAGGACAAACCCCAATACGGGGAAACCCTTGATCAATTCTTCTTATATTCTTCAATAGTTCAATAGAGAGAGATAGTACAAATTTACAAATCTAATAATTTATGACAGCAATAGTAAAGCCCTAACTAGAAAAGTCAACGATGGTCAAACATGGCAGAATTCTTCTTTCAAGCAGCTCGGTCAAACCCAGTCAACTTCAGCCTCCAACAAAAAACCCAAACAGTCCAAAATAGCTCCAAAAAGTTCAGTCAAATGCTGGCCAATGAAAGTCAAACTGCAGCCAATAACCAGGGTAGTCAACGTTGGTCAAACCATAGGTTAGATCACCTCGGTTTCTATGCCAAAATATGCGGCCACACCCAAAGTGCAGTCAAAGGGAGGTCAACGTAGCCCAAAACACTCACCCTGTAGCTTGGTCAAACCTAGTCAACACAGTCAAATAGAAAAAGACCTCCTTCCTTCTCACATGTGAGAGAAAGCTGCCAAATTTAAGTACCCAATCAAGTGAGGAGAGAGAGATGAGTGAAGATGAGATGATGGAATAATGACTTGAGGTCTCCTCCTTTTATATGCAATGTTGAGGATGGACTGGGGATAAAAATGCCTATTTTGATCGCTGGTTGACCTTGACAGTTTGTCAATAATACAAATAAATTCATATCTTCATTTTTACATGTCGGAATCAGATGATATTTAGATCAATCATACACCTCTTGGAGAGAGGAATCCAAGAAAAATATCAGTTGTCATAAATAAGGTGACCCACATGGAGTTTGGACCTAGTTTTCAATTTTAACACTCCCTCTCAACTAGGGAGAACTCCATCTGCTAATCCATCTGTCAGTCGGTACTATCTCTGCCATCAATGTGCTACTCTGCTTTGCTGAACTATGAAGAAGAAGAAGTGATCAAGAATGTATCATACCATTCCTTTATTGACCTGAAGTCAGTCCCAAATAAAAGAGAGTGTCTCATACAACTCTTACTGACTTGAAGTCAATTCCAATAAATAGAGTGTATCATACCACTCTTACTGACCCGAAGTCAGTTCCAATTGATTCGAGATCAATACCATCCCAGCATAGGGAGTATGGTAGTACACAATGCGTCCATCGGTAGTACTATGGTTCCTATCCTCATTTCCCTACTCATTGGCCAGACGAGAGGTACTTCCCATGAGTCCAAGGCTAAATGGGTAGGATGTCTCAATAGGAGAAGGATGAACTTCTCATCTTTCCTACATGTCACCACAGGGTATCATAGGGGAACGCTAAACCACTCAACTTATACACAGAAAAACACTAGGGGAAGGTTGAACCACTCACTCTATGGTTTCTCATCGCTCCAAGAAATATCCCAAGCCCCCAAAGCTCCTAGAGCTCAATTTCCATATCATACAGGACCCTCATAAGAGGGTCTCTCCACGAATCCTAGTCGTTCTCGGAAAGTCGAGAATTTGACCTTTCACAGGGGCTTTTTCACAATGTTGGTGACCTACTCATAAATCCCAATGTGATGGAGCCTTAGTGCTCCTCGTTGTACCATATCCAAAATAAATTGGTACCTGATATCTATGTGCTTGGAGCGATTATGAAATACATGATTATTTGATAATCAAATCCCACTCTGGTTGTCGTAGAGGATCACGATGGTATCCAACACATGTCCAAAAAACTCACTAAAGAGATTCCTCAACCAGACAACTTCACAGGAGGCCATACTCATAGCTATGTATTTGACCTTAGCAATGCTCAAAGCAACCAACTTTTGCTTCTTGCTCATCCTGGATATCGAAGCAGACACCAAAGAGAAACAACACCCATAAGTGCTCTTGTGATCCACCATACTGTCGGCCCAATTAGCATCAAAATAACCATGCAGCCTCACATCTCATGTAGTTTATCTCATTCCCTGAGTGATTGTGCCCCGAAAATATCTTAGAAGATTCTTAGCACCAATCCAATGTGTGTGATGAGGCTTAACCATATATTGGCTCAACGTATTAACTACAAAACATATATCCGGACGGGAGTTCACCAAGAAAATCAACGCTCATATGAGTTGGCGATACTCAAAAGCATTTCCCAATACAGGTCTAGAAGCACTACCACATAACTTCTTGAAGTTAAGTTCCATCGAGGTAGTCATAGGCTTCCAGTCCACCATCCCAAATATTTCGAATATCTTCACAACATATTTTCCTTGAGATAGGAAAAATTCTCCTAGATTTTTCCAGACCTCTAACCCTAGGAAGTAGTGCATCAGTCCTAGGTCCTTCATCTCAAATTCAGAAGCCAACTCCCTCTTACATTTGTGAATGAGAGGGTATGCACTTATCAGAAAGAGGTTGTCCACATAAAGTACCAGTATGAGAGGTTTATCATCTTCAACCTTAAAGTAAAGGTTCAGATCAGCTTCACTCCTAGTGAATCTTAGCTTCATCAAATAGCTATCAATCCTCTCATACCAAGCCTGGGGTGCTTGCTTCAAGCCATAGAGAGCCTTCTTCAACATGCATACATGATATTCCCAGTCATGAACCTTAAACCCCTCGGGTTGTTCCACATAGACTTCCTCTTTGATCAAACCATGCAAGAAAGCGGTCTTGACATCCATATGATGTAGGTTCCATCCTTGCGAGGTAGCAAGGGCTATGATTGAGCGGATGGTGGTGTATTAGGAAATAGGTGAAAATGTCTCATCGTAATCTACACCTTCCTTTTGAGAGAAGCCTTGAGCAACAAAGCGAGCCTTGAAATTTTTTGCACTTCCATCAACTCCATGCTTGATTTTGTAGAGCCACTTAGAGGTGACAACTGATTTTTCCTGGGGTCTAGGAACCACATCCCAGACATCATTCTTCATAATAGACTTGTACTATTCATTCATAGCATCCTTCCATACTTGTTGCTTCATGGCTTCTTCAAATGTTGAAGGCTCATTTTGAATGATAGTGCTCATAATAGTCAAGTATCCTTGATACATGTTTGTCTTCTTGCTTTCACGGAAAGTCCCCCTTGGTGCAATATGTCTCTCAGCATCTTCGAGAGTCTCCCTAAGCCATGAGGGTCTCCTCTTGGAGGAGCAGGGCTATTGGGGAGGAGGATCAATAGGATCCATAGGTTCATTAACATCCAGCATCATCTCGTCCTCTTTTTCACCCTGTCTTCTAGTGTCAACTTCTTTGTACTTCCTTAGGATAGGAAGGTTGTTGATCTGCTAAGGGCCATATCTTCATTAAAGGTGACATCATGACTTATCTCAACTTCCCTTTGACCAGCCACATAAATTCTATAGCCCTTAGAATTTTCACTATAGCCCACAAAGGTTCCTTTCTTCCGAGATGCACCCAATTTTCTTCTTTTCTCTTTCGGCACATGAAAATATACGGGACTTCCAAAAATTCTAAAATGAGAGACATCGGGTTTCTCACCAGTGAACATTTCTTTAGGAGTCTTAGAGTCCAATTCTTAATGAGGGCATCGCTTTTGAGCATACATGGCAATATTTGCAGCTTTGGCCCATAGAAACTTCGGAAGCCCTTGATCATGAAGCATGGCACGAACAACTTCTACAATAGTACGTTTCTTTCTTTCAGCCACACCATTCTTCTTGGGAGTGTATGGTGTTGTGGTATCCATCTTAATGCCAGCTTCTCTGCAACAGTCATGGAATTCATTGGATTCATACTCGGTCCCATTATCATTCCTCAATATCTTAATTCTCTTCTCAGATTGATTTTCGATCATGGCTTTGAAGTGACGGAACCAGGTGAACACTTTATCCTTATTTTTCAAGAAGTAGATCAAAGTCTTGCGAAAATAGTCATCCGTAAAGGTGAGATAATATAAGTATCCTCCCAAAGAGTTTACGGGCATCATACCAGATATGTCAAGTGGATCAACTGCAATATATATGTGTTCTTGTTATTACTTGAGGGGAATAGTCCCCTTGTAATTTTTCCTTCGGAACATCCAAGACATACACCTTCATGCTCTACGTTGAATTCGGGCATACATGTCACCATTTGTCTCACATTGGGTAGAGCCTTATAATGTAGATGGGAAAACCTCCGGTTCCATAGCTCAGATTGAAGAGATGTGTTGCAAGACATGGCTCCCAATGGACTTCCTCCAACTTGATACAAAGTGTCAACTCGAAACCCAAGAGTAAAAGCATCTTTAAAATTTCTTTTCCAAACATGTGCCTTTTCATCGATGAATGCTACCTTGTATCTTTTGTCTTCCATTTCCAAAATGGACACCAGGTTCTTCTTGAGATCAAGTACATATAGAAATTCTTGTAAATGAATCAAATTACCTTCATTCAATTGAAGGGTAACATTTCCTACTCCCTTCACGCAATAAGTGGCATCATCTCCAAGAATAATCTCCAAGTTTGTCTCTTTCTCTATCAAATTAGAGAGAGCTTCCTTATCCCCAGTGAAGTGCTTTGAGGCACCACTATCAATAAGACAATTCCCCAAAGTGTCTGGAGGAGAGGTAGTGGAGAGGGCCGATATAAGATAGTATTCCTTTTGCTTATTGTTAGCAACATTTGATTCTCCATACTTGGAGTTCCTTGCTTTCTTGGAGGGTTGACCATTTCCTTGATGTCCCGCATTCCTTTTTCCTTTACTATTGAACCTGGCATTCCTTTGATTGTTGTTGTTGAAGTTTCCCCTAGAGTGATTGTGATCATCATCATGTGATGTGTCCCTTCTATTTGGACACTCCCTTACATAGTGGCCAAACTTATTGCAAACAAATAACCTTCACTTCCTTCCACCCTTAAATCCAGGTTTTCATTGAAATGACCTTTAGACACTGCATTATTTATCCTTTTGGCATGAGTGGAGAAAGCAGCGGGGTTGCCTCTATTAGAAGGCATTTCTTGCTCCACCATTATTGTCTCTTCTTGAATGCATCTCGACATCAATTCTTCAAACTCTGGAATTTGATCATTATTGAGAATAGTGGTTCTAAATATATACCACTCAGGTGGGAGTCCTCCAAGAGTAGTGATAGTAAGTTCCCGATCAGGAATGGCCTCTCCAATCGAAAGTAGATCATTCTTGATCTCAGTGATCCTTAAGAAGTAGGATTGGATATCCTCATCCTTGCCCTTCTTAATATCCTTCAATTTATTTTTGAGAAATAAAATTTGATTTGCATCACTAACCTTGAACATGTTGACCAACCTGTCATATATTTCCTTGAAGGTGTTTAGATCGGAGATGTAGGCCACCAGACGCTTGTCAATTGAATCTTTGATAATCTGCTTCACTTTGACTTCAGCCTCATTGTACTTGTTCTTCATAGCAGTTGGTGCATTTGAAGGAGGCTCAGGGGTTTTACCCCTCACATAGTCCAACACTTCTTGTTCTTCCAATGTTAGATCAAGAGACATCTTCCATCCATGATAATCAAACTTTTCATGAAGCTTGTCTTTAGTCGAGATGTGAGATGAGGAACCCATTGAGCCTTTGTCCTTGTCCAACTATCTTCAATGATTGCTCTTTCACTCTTGCTTGGGCTTTGTCTTCACCTCAACTCTAATACCATGTTAATTTTTGGTATGTTCTATGCTTGAGAGCAATTTAATTCAATTTCTTAATTAGCCCAATATCAATATCCAGTTTAGCAATCACGTGAGCATGATAGGAAAACGCAGATAGAACATAAACATAAATTGTAGAAGACAAGCCAAGACAAGAGGACACAAGATGTGGCACCAACCAGGGATAAACCCCAATGTGGGGAAACCCTTGATCAATTCTTCTTATATTCTTTAATAGTTCAGAAGAGAGAGATAGTACAAATTTACAAATCTGATAATTTATGACAACATCAGTAAAGCCCTAACTTGAAGAGTCGATGCCAGTCAAATAGGGAAAAATTCTTCCTTCAAGCAGCTCAATCAAACCTAGTTAACTTCGGTCTCCAACAACAAACCCAAACAGTCCAAAACAGCCCTGAAAATTTCATTGAAATGTTGGTCAACGAAAGTAAACTGCAGCCAGCAACTAAGGCAATCAACGTTGGTCAAACTAGAGGTCATATCACCTTGGTTTTTGTGCCAAAATTTGTGGTCTTCCAAGGAGAGGAAACCACACCCAAAGTTTAGTCAAAGGGAGGTCAATGTTGGTCAATGTGGCCCAAAACAGTCTCCCTACAACTTGGTCAAACTTGGTCGACACAATCAAATAGAAAAATACCTCCTTCCTTCGCATGTGCGAGAGAAATTTGTCAGATTTGTGTACCCAATCAAGTGAGGAGACAAATATGAGTGAAGATGAGATGATGGAATAATTACTTGAGGTCTCCTCCTTTTATATACAATGTTTAGGATGAACTGGGGGTAGAAATGCATGTTTTGATTACTCGCCAACCTTGATAGTTTGTCAATAATACAAATAAATTCATTTCTTCATTTTTACATATCGGAATTGAGTTATCTTTAGATCAATCCTACACCTCTCGGAGAGAGGAATCCAATAAAAATAGTAGTTGTCATAAATAAAGTGACCCACATGGAGTTTGTCCATAGTTTCCAATTTTAATAGTTATTTTATGCTGCCATATAATCACAAATGAGTCGTGCTTTTGTTCAAGGGAAGTCAACCTATTTCAGCCATTCTGCGGTGTCTCTTGATTCATTTTCAATTATCCATACCCGCTCTGTCAAAGTTATCTTCAGTATCACCTCAGTTGTTTAGTCCTTTGCTCGTGTTGGTTAAGAAGGTCTCCATTGACTTCTTTCTAGCAGGTCTGCTCTTAACGACTCCGACAAATTGCTATGAGAGTAGACCTAGAGCTGCACCCTAACCCTATTTACATCATTGATAGGTGACCTTGTGCTTAACATTGATCATTATCATGGGTCTTTGACTGAGTGGCTTCCCTTGTGTTCGACATCAGCTTACATTATCACACATTGGGATTGGTGTAGTACCTTGGTTTCCATTTGACCCTATTAGTGGATTCATCGCCTCTGTGTCAGCTTTCATTATTGGTTGGCTCAAAGGGTTTCTGTTGTATGCTAGCCACATCTTGTGTATGCCAGAAATGTAATTCAGAATGGTTACTTCCTCTATTTTCGTTCGAGTTCTTCCAAATTATTGGTCTGCGAGTTACACTCACACTAGTTGATGTGGGATTCCTTAGATCCTTCCTTCCAACATACCTTTTCCCATCGAATCCAACTCATTTCTCTATAGCAGGTCTAAAATGGGCCTCCTAAGAAAAATGTAAAACCAAAATAAACTTTTTAAGAACCAATAGGATTCAAGATGATGATGTCAACCATGGGGGGTGATTCACCATTTGTGGAGTAAAAAAGTAAAAAGATTAAAAAATAATAAAATAATAAAACTACTCTTTTAACTCGTATTTTCAACTTATCTCCCTAAGGTTTTACTCAAATTTCTAGCAGGAGTACTCGTTGGATGAAAAATTTAATTCCTCATCCAAGCAGTACCCATGTTGCATACTTTTGATGGACCCTGCTACATGAAAATTAGAAATACATGAAAAAGCGTGATTGCAATCATGTTTTTCATGTATTTCTCATTTTTCGTGTAGCAGATTCCATCGAAAGTATGCAACATGGGTAGTCCTTGGATGAGGAATCAAACTATGAATCCAAAGAGTGTTGTTTCTCGAAATTTGAGTAAATCTATAGGGATATAAGTTGAAAAAATAGTTTTTTTTTAATGTTTTCCCTCTAAAATTTGATGATGCAATCTAATATTATTTTATTATTTCCACTATTATTTTATAATTTTTTTAGGACGCCCATTTTAAACCTCAAAACTCCCCTAATGCATCAGTGGAAGACTCCTTTTCTATTGAAAATGAGAATACATCAATGTCTCCTCATTGATAGATTCTCTTGAGTGTTCGACTTCAACACATTTATTCTCACTTGTTAGATTGTATTGGGGTACCTTGAATCTCATTATCATTATCAGTGAGTTTTTTGGCGATTGTTAACGGTATACATCAATGACCAGTAATCAAATGATTTCTCACATGGTTGACTTCATCTCATTTATTCCCAATGTGCAGAAATGTACCATCTGCGATCAGTGAAGACCTTGGGTTGTGTCTGCATCATGGTTCACTTATCAGTCCTTTCAGTTTTCTGTTAGTGAAACTAGTCACCCTTATACATTGGAATTCATTTCAACAACATTCTATATGCTGACAACTGAGTTTCATGCAGTACCATTATTCCACTTATATGATATGGTACTATTATGTGTTGAAGAATCTAGGGCACATTAGTTGTAATTTGATTCTTCGTTACTTGATAACAATTTGTGGAGTATTTTTTCCTTATATCTTATTCTTCTTCTTCTTCTTCTTAGTACATATGTGTGTACTTCATCAAACTACTACCAAAACATAAGAACAAGAACACAAGATGTTATTTCTCTGCTAGGGCCAAAACCTCTCTTCTTGAGAGGAAAACCATTTCATGAATTTCTCTTACTGAAGCTTCTATTGATCAATGCCAAACCCTAGACCCTTGAATATAAGATCCTCCAAGCACAAGTCAAGTCCTTTCAAGATCACTTCATCTTGCAACACTTCATCCTCTTCCTTCCAGCACTTTGTCTTCCTCCCTTCGACACTTCTTCCAGCAACTGTAGAGACCTTAGATTATGTGTTCTAGGATGAACCTTAACCGTTTCTTCCTTCGTTTGAGATGGAGTCTTCTACCTTAGGATGATGACCTTATAGCCTCCCAACCGAGCCTTATTTTATCTTGGGACGTATTGCAAACTTAGGGCAGTAGCAATGCAGCCCTAATTCTTCATATGTGTGGGGAATTCTCTTCGCAAAACTATGTTAGAATTATCTTCCACCCTTCACTTGCATACCCTTCTTCCACGCTTGAGAGAGAGGCCTTGTAGGCCTAGTTTTCACCCTAAACAATGAGATATGGCGTACTACAATTTTCTGTTGTCATAACCTCAAGGACTGCTCTCCTTTCCTTGAACGTGTGGTTGTAACTAGCCCTTTAACACTTCAGTTTATCCTTCCTCTCTTCACTTACTTGTAGACCTTATTCTTGTCTTTTTGGTGCATTTTTCCTTGTCTTGTACCTTTGTAGATTTCAGAGGAATTTTTTGTGCTTTTGAGGGAGTGGATAGTATCTATATATAGAATATTTCCCCTCCTTTTAGGCCAACTTGATTTTCTTGCTGCAATAGGTGCTTTTAATGGTGCCATTGCTTCTTTTGATGGTGTCTTTGCTTGGAGGATACTTGACTTTGCTTGGAGGTGTCTTCTTTGAATTTTATACACGAATGTACGTAATGTAACATACCATTAAGGTCTTCAACATAATTCTTTTGAATCTTTGACTCACCTATAGCACTTTGACATATGCTAGACCTACTTCAATGAGCAAGAAACTCATTGACATATATTATAAAAATAATATTTCTTTTCTTAAATAAATACAAATATTAAAAGTACATTTATGAGGACCGAACCTAGTTACATTTCCTTCAACATTACGAGGATCAATTAGGTAGTATCGGTGATCAAAAATTCTTTGAGCATCATTGATCAGTTCTTATATATGTGATATTGAGACATATCTTTGATGTGCTCCTTTGTGGCTATGATTAGATGGTACACTATGTATTCTCTAGTCTTCTTTGTGCACTTATATATACATGATGGATCCACTTTGTACTTGATTAGTGGATATTCTTTATTGTCTCTGAGCATGGGTATGCCCACCTCAGACATGACTCTTCTTTCTGATTCCTTCTATAGGTATTTAGATGGCCAGAATCTGGTGATATCCTCTCAGGTTTTCAAATGATCTCTCTTTGTACTTAATATATTTCGACCATCATGTACCCCTTCTAACCTCATATATTATGGGGCATCTACTATAGCATTATTAAGAACTCTTGAGATTATTATGCTCTTATATGGCATGGGGTAGCCCTTTTCCCATTCAGACTTGGTCATTTATTAAAAAACATTTTTTTAAATTCCATACGCGACTTTTCCCTTATAAAAGTGCATGTACATGTGGGTACCATAATACCAAACCCACGTACATAATTTAAAATATGAAAAAACAAAAAAAAAAATCATATTTCTCGGGTGGGGTTTACGGATTTCACTGAAATCCCACCTACAAGAGCCCATGGCCTAACTGAATCAATTTATTTCTGGTGGTATTTATACACCTCATGGGAAGGCCAAAAACATAGAAGGAGATAGGATATCGGCATTATAGTCCTTTTGTCCCCGGATCAAGTATGATTTTCCCTGTGCCTCTTGCACTCCCATCCATAGGAAACCCTTGTTTCCTTGTAGAGATGTTCATCTTCCATTATATGACATCCTTTTTCACTTATTGAGGTGATATTTGAGGCTTGGACTGGATGAATCCAGAGGAAGGTTTGTTGGTCAGTGGTTGAGTCAGGTTGTATTCTTCCACTCCTATTTCCTGTTTTCAATAAAGAATATTTGTCTTGTTCCTAAAATGTTGTGATCTCATGTTTTCATAATTCATGTCTAACATATCATGCTTTGTATATCTATACTTGATTATCTAACATGTTTAATATGCACATTCTTTGAAATCTTTTCTATGTATATGTTTCTCTCATTTATGTTGCAGGTCTAAAAGCATTGGAGGAAGTAGAAGGTTTGGACCCTATGGGATTGACATCAAATGTAGGACCTCCGGGTGTTCTCCCTAAACCCAACTTTGGCAGTTTTCATAGTTTTCTTTCTTGAATGAGTGCTTCTTGTTGATAGTTTGCCTTTGATCTATTAAGGTTCTCAACCATTACCTAAGGGACGTTTCTCCCACTAACAGAGATTCTACTATATCTTCCCAAGACAGAGCTATAACACAATGTTAAATTTTAGGTATGTTCTACTCTAGGAGAAATTTACTTCAATTTTTCATTTATAGCTCAATGACAATATTTAGATCAGTAATCACATCAACAAGATGTGGTGCCAACTAGGGACAAACCCCAATGTGGGGAAACCCCTGATCAATTATTCTTATATTCTTCAATAGTTCAGAAGAGAGAGAGAGAGAGAGATAGTACATATACATCAAAAGTCAACACATTGACTTGACAATATTAGACATCATCTAGATCTTTACCATGAAGATGAAACAATAGTTCTAGTGACAAGGACTGCATATTTGAACTCGGGTGAAGGCACACTTATTAGTCCTCATACTTCAATTGATTCTCCAAGGTGATTCCATCGCCATGTTGCATTCAACCATGCTGCAAGCATCACCATTTTGCATCCTTTTTAGCTGACTAATCCTCAACATAGTAATATTAACCCATGATAGTAGCGTTGTCCATCTTATAAGAAATCCCGAGAGTAGCCTTGTTGTTGGCTATGGCCTATGGCCTAGTCTAGAAACAAGATAGTCCTCCATTCCTTTATCAACCAGCATCAGAGCATCATAATAACTTGACTATGTTTTCAGCCCTTTCAAACATCCAGTTGTTTACATACGCTAATCTAGGGCAAATGCATTCCTTCACTATGTAACAATGCCTTATCACCATGTTGTCACCTACAACAATCCAAATTTAAATGTTTTCCTTTCAGACCTCTAGATACATACTGAGACATATCAAGTCACCAAAATGTGACCACCGTAGTAGCACCAAAATTATTGTCAATGTAATCCAAGTTCCCATATCGAAATACTTGTCCTTTGAATTTGACACTTCAAGCCATCTGAACTCGTTGACAGAGAGACAACATATTATACTCTATCACACTTCATTACCAAACTTCCCACTATAGTTTATTGACGTTATCACTGTATGAGTTCAGATATGAATCCAAGCTTCTGTTGACTGATTTTAGTCCTTGACAGAACTCCACAATCCCTTATCTTTCATGTGATTACATCCAAGGATTATGTTGTTGTTGTCTATTCAAATTTATAGTGACATTCAAACTAACCTCTTCCACTTTCCATCTAAAATCAGAGACATATGCGAAATTATGTGTTTAGGGTACAATGAGAGTGTGTTTCTCTTTTTCCTAACCTTCATTAAAACAACGTTCATAGAGCTCTCTCATTGACAACGAAGAGCCTTCTCTTTATTATCTGTGGCTAGGGTTAACTGTGTGAACTATAGCTAGGGCTCTTTTGGAGCATCCTTTGGCAGCGTATAGAGGCTTCCTTAAGCCTTCTCCTTGCTACATAGAAGGGACTTCTTTATGACAGTGTAGGAGCCTTTCTTAGACTCTTGCATGATCATGTTAAGGGTTTTCCTTCATGACAACATTTAGGTCTCTCCATGACAGTGTTAGGATCTAGCCTTCATGATGTGTATTACACTTAGGGCATCATTAGACCATCATATTAGACTCTTTCATGGCTTCTTATAAGGCTCCTCCAATACTGCGTTAAGGATTCTTTATTGACTACATTAGGGCTTCTTCATTAGGGCAGCATAGAGCCTAGGGCACTCCCTCTATATCTCTCCTTCATCAAAACCCAAAATAGAATGAAGAGAGAGATCACAAGAATGTGAGTGTGTGTCAAAATGACTTGAAGGCCACCTCTATTTATAATAAAACATGGAGGACAAGTGGGGGTAATTTGGTTGTTGGCCGACCTTAACGAATTGTCACATAACACAAATAAATTCATATATCCATGAATACATGTCGGAATCGGGTGATCTTTAGATAAATCCTACACCTCTCAACGAGAGGAATCCAAGAAAAATATTAACCGCCATAAATAAGTAGAACCACATGGAGTTTGGGCCTAGTTTCCAATTTTAACACTCCCTCTCATCTAGGGAGAACTCCATCTGCTAATCCATCTGCCAAAAAGTACTATCTTTGCCATCAGTGTCTTGCACTACTCTGCTCTACTGAACTATGAAGAAGAAAAAGTGAACGAGAATGTATCATACCATTCTCTATTCACCCTAAGTCAGTCCCAAATAAAGAGAGTGTCTCATACCACTCTTATTGATCCGAAATCAGTTCCAAATAAAGAGAGTGTATCATACCACTCTTACTAATCTGAAATAAGTTCCAAATAAAGAGAGTGTATCATACCACTCTTACTGACCTGAAATTCCAAATAAAGAGAGTGTATCATACCACTCTTACTAACCCAAAGTTAGTTCCAATTGGTCCCAGATTAATATCATCTTATCATAGTTCTAATTGATCCCAGATCAATATCATCCTAGCATAGGGAGTACGATAGTTACACAATGTGTCCATCGGTATTACTATGGTTCCTATCCTCATTTCCCTGCTCATTGGCCAAATGAAAGGTACTTCCCATGAGTCCCAAACTACATGGGTAAGATGTCTCAGTAGGAGAAGGATGAACCACTCATCCTGCCTACGTGTCGCCATGGGGTATCCCAAGGGAAAAAATCACTAGGGGAAGGTTGAACTACTTACCCTTTGGTTGTGTCTCAGCAAGAGAAGGATGAACCACTCATCCTGCCTACATAGCAAACCACTAGGGAAAAGCTGAACCACTCACTCTATGGTTTCTCATCGCTCCAAGAAGTACCCTCAAGCCCCCAGGAGCTCCTAGAGCTCAATGTCCATATTATACTAGACCTTTAGGAGAGAGTCTCTCCACGACTCCTAGTCATTTTCAGAAAGTCAAGAATTATACCTTTCCCAGGGGCTTCATTTGAATACCAGTGACGTACACATCAGTCCCAAAGTGATGGAGCCTTCTTTCTCCCTTTTGTACCATATCCCAAATAAATTTGTACCTGATGTCTGTATGGTTGGAGCGATCATAGAACACGAGATTCCTCAACAATCGAATCCCCCTCTAGTTGTTACAGAGGATAACGATGGTATCCAGCACATGTCCAAATAGCTCACAGAAGAGCTTCCACAACTAGACAGCTTCATAGGAGGCCATACTCATAGCTATGTATCCAGCCTCATTGGTGCTAAAAAAAACTGACTTATGATTCCTCCTCATCCAGGATATTGAAGAAGAACTAGCACCCATAAGTTCTCTTGTGATCCTCCACACTGCTTGTCCAATCAGCATCAGATGTAACCTCACTACTCCAGTAGTGTTTTCTCTTGGTTTTATATGACTTTCAATTTATTATTTGTAGCATGTTGAGAAATGGAAAAGAATAATGTGTGACATTTATCTTGTAGAAATTGATATTGAATGAAAGGATATAGAGTTTAATCAAGCTACAATCTACTTTGGTAAAGACAGAACATCTTATAAATATGCCTACGAATACACCATATACAAAGTTTGAACACAAGTAATATATGGTTTTTTCTTTTGCAGATATGTTATTTTTTCTTCCCAAGATATCACAACAAGAAAAATGTTGATATTGTATGATTTTTTATTTTTATTTTTCGTATTCAAGCTTCTGTGATCCATAATGAATTAAACAAAGTATTTTGGTAGAAATCACATGAGAGAATTTTTTTTGACCGACGCGTTTTGAACCAACAAGTGTGGTTCATCATCAGCACTAGGTGAAGAGGTAGACCATGGCAAAGGCTTAAATGGAGAGAAATGTAGAGACATAATTTCAAGTAACGGCTATATTTGAACAATAATGTTTAAATTATAATATTAATTTCTTAATATATTGTTTGAGGACCTCATTAAGGTTGTTTTTTCAGATGTCATACTTGATTAACACCTTCTCATGACATGAAGGATTTAAATATGAATTACTATGTTCCTAAAACAAATTTGATTCAAATTTTATAGATATAAAAGATAAAAAAATGCAAATGCCTTTATTTTATTGTTACTTGATTCTAGTGTGGGTAGGTTATAGGAAATGCCATTGGGCAGGATACAGGAAATGGGATTTGAAAAAGGATGGGAAGACAATGCAGAGCATGTCTCAAATTTGATTCATTTGTTGTTGGAAATCCTTTTGGCACATGAGACATCGAATTTGGAGAAGTTTCTAGTAGGGATTCCTATGGTTTTTAATGTTGTGATTTTTTCACCTCATGGTTATTATGGGAAAGCAAATGTTTTAGGAATGCTAGACAAGACACTAGTGGACAGGTAAACAAATTTCTTATAATTGAAATGCGCATGCCATGATATCCTTCTTTGTTATTTGATTGTATTTTGAATGTTTCTTTTGATTTTGATTTGTCTTTTAACTATGACATTGAAAGTACTTGGTATCATTTCCATTTAAAAAACATCTAAAGCTTGAAGATGAGTTTAGTATTACATGATATTAATTGAAATCCTTTTAGTTGTTTTGTGTTAAAATATTTTCATGGCTATTAAAAAAGTTTACTTTCCTGTTTTTATTTGAGCACAGGTTGTCTATATACTTAACCAAGTTCATGCGTTAGAGAATGAAATTTTTCTGCAGATAAAATGACAAGGGCTAAACATCACACCTCAGATTATTTGTTTTAACAAGGTATCTACTACTTGAGTTTTTTTAACATGTAACTTAGTTGGCATGATTATGCCTAAGCTTTATCTAAAGGTTGAATATAACTAAGTTACTAAGGTTATATTTTCTATGGTGATGTTTTATTTTCTTTGTTTATATAGGTCATTTGACCACATTATGACTTCTATCCCCAGTTGAAGAAAACTTGTTCAATTTTCTTGCTTTTATGGGGGCAAATGACATTGACATTTCTAATGTTGAGGTATATGTCATATTAATCTTTTATAGTATACTTTAGCTTGTATTCAAGTATTCAAGTATTCATCGTATTTCATGTATTATGCTTCACATTGTATCTTGTTTCATTTTCAGGAGAGGAACTCAATATTGATGGTAAGAAGCAGGAATTGAAGAAAGAGGAGAACAATAACACTAGAGCGACAAATGAAAAATGAGAGAGAGAAGAGAACCAATGTAGTGATACCCTTAATGCAATATCTTGCGTAAGATACATACATAAAGACTGGTGGTCAAGTCTTCAAAGTTGGTTAATTCACTTGCAATGCCTTGGCAACACAATGATAATGTTTTGAAATGATGAAACAATATTTCATGTGTAAATTGTAGTCCAACCAATATTAAGTTGGAAACTCATATTGTAACACTTGACATTTTATATAATAAAATTTGTGGTTGAAATTATTTTTATTTACACTTTATATTGTTTAGTCTTGTAAGTAACATATGTAACTTTGCGCTATCATATTAGATGAACATGCACATTGTATGACAATTTTTTTTTTTAGTTGCAAAATCATACTAATTAATTTATGTTGATTAATAATGAACACATGAAATCAATCTAAAACTACCAAATTAGTAGTTTATATTGATTAATGGTGAACATAAATAAAATGAATATATGACTAAATTAGTCATTTATAATGATTATGAATGAAATTAAATGAAATGAATAGAAACTACTAAATTAGTTGTTTTACCAAAAACAGATAAATGACTACTGCAAATAATAAATTTGTGATTACAAATTTTGGCTAAATTTCGCATATATATGACTATTAGTAGCTAATTTATAGTATCTTATAACATGACTAAATTTTAGTCATATTTTTTTGTCATTAATTAGTTTCAAAGGATGACTAAAATTTGCATATATATGACTATTAGTAGATAATTTACAATATCTTATAACACGACCAACATTTTGGTCATATTTTTTTCGTCATTAATTAGTTTCAAAGCATGACTAAAATTTGCATATATATATGACTATTAGTAGCTAATTTACAATATCTCATAACATGACCAACATTTTGGGCACACTTTTTTGGTCTTCTCAGGTAATCATATAGTAGTATATTTGTGGTATATTTGGTCATTAATTGCGACAATCAATGACTAAATTAATGACTAAATATACTACTAGATGATAAAATTGAGACAACCAATTAATGACTAAGCTAAAAACAACTAATTGTTGGTTGCGTTATAAGATACTGTAAATTAGCTACTATTGGTCAACGTCCGAAAAATGGTCGTTTATATGCAAATTTTAGTCGTTTTTTTAGTAATTAATTAGTCATTTTTTATTAGTGTAGACAAATGGTTCCTCCATAACAATTCAAACCCTATGTTTGGATTGTTTTCCTCAAATCCCCGAGCATTTGAATCATCTATGTCAATTAGAGATTGTTTATTTTGGCAAAATAATTATGCCAACGTGATTTTACCTAATGAAAAAAATACTAACTAAATATTGTTCGCTTCATGGAAGTTGAAGATTGTATTTTCAAAAGAAAATAAAATGGTTTTTTAACTTCTAGACAGCTTTTGAGAATATTATTTCAAAATGATTTCATATAAGCAAAATCTATTTCATAGTAATTTTCATAACTTGACCAAAATACTAGGTCAAGTTGAATCAAACGTTTCAACTTTTGGCCTTGGAAAAACACATTTGATCTTTTGGTTCAAGGTCGTCTTAGTCCTACAATATTCAAAAATCCCTTGAAACAGGTCCAATGTCATATACAGTCATTAGCTCCTAAACATTATTCTGCACCATAAATATATGGGCGAAAATTTATCCCTAACCTTAGGAGACAAACCTCCACTACACTACCTACAATTTTTGATTGAGTAAACATAATTCTTTTCTATGCATTAAATTTTTTGTAGTTTTTACTCCAAAACAAGCTTCGTAACAACTTTTCAAGTTTACAACAATAGATATAACATCCCGCAAGAAATATAAATGCCTCAAACACCTTCCATTGTCATCATATCTATAATTAGAAGTTTGAAAAGGCCACCAAGGATTATCCACCTTAAATGCATTTATCTCTAAACATAACAGAAACAAAAAACACATAAGAAGATCTCTTCCTGCAAAATACCCCAACTAATATTAGCAAAAAAATTCAGAAAAATAAACATTAATCCCTCCTTACTTCTATCACTTTGATCTTCAACCCCTCCAATATGAGCCTTTTCTTGGTTACATCTCAATATTATGTTTCATAAAATTTAGTGTACTCTAATGACACCACCATTACTACTACAAAGATATCAAAATTATTGTTGGTAGTGTTTTTAATTTTTAAGTTTAATAATTTCCATCTATCAGTGATTAGTCTTGCTACATTTATACCATATTTGATGAGAAATGTTTTCTCTCTAATGGAGTCCAGTTTGTGTCAAAAATAAAACAATGAAAAAAATGACTAAAATTTTCCTTAAAGAAAGATATTGGATTTCCTTTGGTCAACCTCAAAATTCAAAAGTAATTGAAGACCTATATTACGTTATATATGATTAAAATTTAGAAGAAACTGAATCTTCAAAATATAATCAATTATAATTGTAGTTCATATTAATATGCATAAAGAGTTATTTGGATGTCTTGCAAAACTTGTTTCCACTATCTGTTCATTGCTACCTTATATGATAATAATCTAGAATTGTGTTAACAATGAATGCTATTATCTCATGAGATATCTATAGATAACTAGGGGCACCACCATAGATTTGTATCTATGAATGACCTAAAATTAACAAACAACATAGATGGGACCAGGAACAATTGGACCAAGGGGAGAGAGGCGCAGAAAAGGGAATTAATGGCAAAGAATTTAAAGTTCATTTTTCCTTTTCTCCCACTACTAGTGATTCCCTTACCTATGTAGGTTAGATTATGCATTTGGATTTGGATATTTATATGGAACAGGGTGAAGAGAAGTTGGGACAAGAAATGATGAGAAGTATAAAAAATAATGATTAGAATGACTAGTATAAGCTTGTGTAAATATTGTTAGACATAGCAATGTATTTCACCCTGGCATTAAGTATGGCAACACTAAGATTTTCAGCGCACAATACAATAGATACCCACATGCACCAAAAACAACGAAGGCTCCATATATTTTAAAGGTTTTAAATTTATTTCAATCAAGACTTGGGATAATATTCTATGAAACAATGTAGAGACATAATAACTCTATGAAATGGTATTGGAAAAGATCGGGTAACATGATAGTACAACAGTCCAATTAAAGAGAAAATAAGAAGAACCAGCTCAATAGGTATCAATCTAGCCAACTAACATCCTATTGAAACGAAACTAATGCAAGAAGATAATGGAAGAAGTCAAGATGGACAATTTTCTATCCTTAAAAATCCTTAATTCAAATTTCATTAAGCCCACTATATGAGGATTTGACTGCTATTGATCCAATTCTAGCTACCTTTACTAAAAGAGTTGCATTTGACTATTATTGGCTTACCCACTATTATACACCTATAGTGGACGACACAAAGTTGGTGCAAAATTCATAATTGGATATATTTACCTTTAAGAAATATTTAATGATGGCTTCATGTTTCTAAACCAATGTTTCTTGACTAAAATATTTAACTTCAATTTACCTTTAAGCTACAACGCCAAAACTTGTCTAGGTGAAAATACAACATAGAATTGAATAGAGTGGCTATTTTAATCTATTAAAATTTAAAACAAACAAGTGAAAAACAACCTATAACTAAACATATTCTCACAATTTACATGAAAACAAAAAAACATCAATCACGCCATGACTAACCAATCGAAGCTAGTCTAGGACAACAAATATGCGTATTATGAAGCATATTCATTAATATATGTAACTCATTTCATCTAGAATGACTTAAAAGAGAACTTTTGCATGGCCTTATCATTCTTAAGATTTAATACTTTATTTGGTGAAAAAAAACCATTTAACTTTTGTCTCCAATTATGTGTTAAAAGTATTACAAAAAATCTATATATGAATGTGGAGAAACCATCAATGTGACAAAATCAGACACCACTACCTCCAAGCATATTTTTTTACTTCAAACAAAAGAAAGTATAGACTCAAATGACAAAAAAAGTGCAAGGAATTTTCATGTAGCCAATGATCTGACATTTCTTTGGCTACTCGACGATGGATTGAATAGCACCAGCACCGATGGCCTTGCCCCCCTCCCTAATGACAAATCCCATACCCTTCTCACATGCCACTGCATTTATCAATTCAACAACCATCTTCAAACATTCCCCATGCATTACCATGTTTGACTCCTCATCCTTGTCATTCATTATGTTAGTCATCTTGCCGGTGACATCAGTAGTTCTCATGTAAAACTGGGGCCTATACCTAGGAAAAAATGGAGAATTCGTCCCCCCTCTTATTTCTTGAGCACATACACAATTTCAAAAAACTTCGAATGAGGAGTTATACTCCCAAGATTTTTCAAAACCATTCTCATCTCTATATCAACCTTTTGAATACTTTAAGAAGCATACTCACATTGTCTCCTACATCTGACTCATCCAACACCTTCTGGAACATGTCAAGCCTAGTCATAGTAGTCATCCTCATTTACCTCAATCCAACAATCTCTGTAGACTCTCCAACCTTAATAGACCCTCCCTCGACTCATCCAATTGCAACAGTGCCATGACTAGTGATAGAAAAAAAACCCTCTACATCCATCACGAAAGGAAGCTTAGGAATTGGAATATATTCGTCCATTGTAGCCATGAGACCATAAAACTTATCCACCCACCTATTCTCACCTCTCTTGATGGCTTCATGTTTTCGAACCAATGTTTCTTGAATAAAAGTATTTAACTTCAATTTATCTTTAAACTATAGTGCCAAAACTTGTCTAGCTGAAAATACAACATAGAATTGAATAGAGTGGTTAATTCAATCCATTAAAATTTAAAACAAACAAGCGAAAAATAACCTATAACTAAACATATGCTCACCATTTACGTGAAAATAGAGAAACTTCAATCACGCCATGACTAACCAATCCAAGGTAGTCGAGGACAACACATCTGCGTATTATGAAGTAGAGACATCAATATATGCAACTCATTGCATCCAGAATGACTTCAAAGAGAAATTTGGAATGACCTTCTCATTCTTACGTTTAGCACTTTATTTGGTGAATAAAAAAACATTTAACATTAGTCTCCAGTTCTGCTTTAAAAGCATTACAAAAAAACTATATATGAATGTGGTGAAACAATAAATGTGACAAAATCAGTCACCACTACCTCCAGGAATAATGTTGTACTTCATACAAAAGAAAGTATGGAGTCAAATAACAACAAAAGTGCAATAAATTTTCAAATAGCCAATGATCTGACATTTCTTTTCCTACTTGATGATGGATTGAATAACACCATCACCGATAGTTATTCCCCCTCCCTAATGACAAATATCATACCCTCCTCACATGCCACCACATTTATCAATTCAATAACCATCTTCACAAGGTCCCTGGGAATTACCATATTTGACTCCTCATCCTTGTTATTCATTATGGCAGTCACCTTGCTAGTTACATCAATAATTCTCATGTAAAACTGGGGCCTATACCCAGGGAAAAATAGAGAATGCCCCCCCCTCTCCAGAAGCAAGAAAAAATCACCTTGATGTGATTATCATCCATGAAACTTAAAGTAGTAACCTAATTTCACTTACTTTTCACCATCGAAAAGGAATTGAAAAAGAGAATTCCTCCCCCCTCTTATTTTTAGTCTAAAACCAAACCAAACACGCTTTTCTCCCTCAAACATACACTAGAAATCTACAAGCTGTAAATGTCTTGCTAATCATTCAAACTCACTCCAAAACTAGTTTAGCTTGGGAAAAGGGAGGTTTATATAGCTTGAATTCATGGGAGATGGTTCCTCTCATCATGGGAGAAAGTCTTATCTCTTGAGTTTGTTCCATCCTAATAGGAGAAAGGAGCCCAAACTTACTTCCTCGGCTCCATCCAGCCCAACCATTTACCAGACTTTCATTACAAAGCTTCTAGATATGGAAGCTTCGACTCCATATTTAAAAAACTAGCCAAAAGAGGATCGACACAACTAGAAAATGGCTCAGTCGCTCCATATAGTGCTAGCGCTAGTTTTAATCTCTACAATTCGGCGCGAGGAGGAAACTGGTCAGTAGCATCGGTCTTGTAAACTAGGGTAAAAGAAATATTCTTGGGAAATGATGCAAAGGGGAATTATTCTGCTCATGAAGAGGGGCATACTGGGAGTTTCTTCATGATGGAAAAGCATGTCAAGTTCACTGTAGAGGTCCTCCAGGATCATGGACGGGGAGTACAAGGACAGTGAAAAAATGTTATGTAATAATGGGGCACGATTGAGATTCATGCCAACTGTTGAGGACGATTAATCTCAACACTATCACCAACAAGAACCTCATAATAAAATGTCTACTGACATACAAAAAAAAAAAAATAGCAATAATAGCAACGTCCTAACATTTTTGATTATATGAAGCACCTATGGATTATTGCCAAATGCTGACAATTTCTACCATTACGCTGATTTCTTTTATGGCATTCAATTCGTGGATTGGATTGATGTTTGTCCATGAGTATGCATTGGTTTGGTTTGGAAAAGTTATCATAACTCGGTCGTAAAATTAGTTGTTGTTAATATTGTCAATTTAGTTTGGTTTTGGAAAATTTTATTACAATTCAATTATCAAACTAGTAGTGAGTATAGTCATTATTGGCTACTATTCACAAATGCAAGTTGACCCATCATTATTATTCACAAATGCAGGTTGACCCATCTTTATTGTTCAATAAAACCAAGCGACCTGGAATCACCAGCTAGTTGTCCTTAAGAGGCAGGCTTTCAATCACGCTAGATACCTCTGGATCTTGGGCCATTAACATGTTTCCTTACATCTAATGAAAACAAACTCTTAGCCAAACATAAACTATATATTATATATATATATATATATATTATATATATAAATATATATATATATATATATATATATAATAATATATATATATATATACATTATATAGAATAGATAAATAGAATATATATATATAGGTGTAAAAGGACATAATGTTTAAAAGATAAAAGTTCTAACTTTATAGATGTTATCGCGTTAACCATAATGTTTGTCCTACATAACAGATATAACGACGTGACAATTGTCACATCCCATTATTGCATTGAGCTTTGTGAAATTCCTGTCCATGGTCATTAAATTATTTTAAGATCAATATTCAATGGAGGCACGTGATATGATGAGATACTCAGAATAAGTAGATGGTTAAGCAGTCCAATAAATTCAAGCTCACCATAAGTAGATAGGTAAGCAGTTCAGTAAATTCAATTTAATGCCATTATATTTTTCAAAGTTAAAACGATCCTTATCAAATTAACCTTCATTCATTTTCTTATCATATTAATCTTCTTTCATTTCAGGTTTGAAAAACTCTTTTCATCCCCGTTAAAATTTTAACAACTCTATGCATATAATATATATATATATATTATATATATATATATATATAAATGATAAGCATTAGTTTGTTTTTTTTAATTTTGAATTTATAATTTTATTTAGTTGTAAATCATTTTTACATCGAAGGTGTTCCCTTTATGGAATTTTCTAGACAAACATTATTCATCCCAGCCAATCCGAGTGTGTGATTTTTGTCTTTTTCTGACAAATAAAAATTTGACATCATTGTGAAACCTATTTTAGCAATGACATTGGCATTGTTGAAATTATCGATGGAATCATTGATCTATGGAAGGTCAAACCAAACTACTTTGGTGTTGGTTCTCACGATAGAGTTCAAAAAATTTCCGTTCCATTGGCATCATTGATCTCTAGAAAGTCTAATCACACTGCCCCGATGTTGGGTCTCACGATAGAATTCAAAATATTTTTGTTCTACCTCACAAATCGCTTGTGTAGTACATTGTTTCATCAATTTTGAGACTTAATCTAAACTGTTAGATCCCTGGCACTGATTACATCCAACAATGGAATAACCTCTACGTGGTCCCCTCCATCCATGATAGGGTGAACACAACTATTACAAAGGAAGTTGAGTTTTTAGTGTTGGCTATGCTTGTACCAAGGTTGGAAGTGAGAAGAAAAATATGAAGGTTGTGGCTGCTTACCTTCTTGTTGTAGTGGGTGGAAATAACAGTCCTAGTTCAAAGGACATTAAATCTATTCTTGGATATGTTGGAGTAGATGTGGATGGTGACAAAATAGATTTCTTGTTAAGTGAGCTGGATGAAAAATACATAGTAGAAGTGATCATCTCTGGAAGGGAGAAATTTGCAATAGTACCTTCAAGTGGAGGGTTGGCTGTAGTAGTTTCCAACAAAGGAATAGGTGGCAACGCTCTTGCTGCAATAGCGGAGCCAAAGGCCAAGAAAGAAGAGAATCCCAAAGAGAAGGAGTAGGCTGGCGAGGATATGGGGTTCAGTTTGTTTGACTAAGTTGATGGACTAGTATTGCCTGAAATGGTACTGGTATTTTACTTGAGGAGATTCTTAGATTTAAATTAATTTTGTTCATTTGATTTTATAACACAACATTTGTAGGCATTGTGTGTTCCTATAACTGAGATATTTTCATGAATTGTATCTTCAATGAAGGAGATGGTTTTGGTTGAATGATGTTCAATGAAGAATATATTGGGTGATTGATATTTATTGTTCAAGGTGAACATAACTATTCTCTCTTGTACCTTCGAAGGTTCACCACTATTGGTAGAATGTATTGGAAGACTGTATTAATAGCTTGGGGAATATAGGTTATTGGAAGATTGTATTGACCATATGGAGATATCATTTCGTAAGGGAAAAATCATTGTGTTCCTTGTTATCCTTGTCCTTCTGAAATATCCAAGGCTTATAGGCTATAGAGTTAAGGACTTTGTCTGGTTGTTGTAGTCTTTAATATGTCAGTGCTTCCCAACTAAACATAATAAAGGTGAAAAGGAAATAGTTGTCGTTGAAGGGTGGGGTCTTTACATGGGGTTTTGTTTACAACTTCAATGAATTTATTCGAAAGCATAAAAAAAAATTCAGTTCTTTTCCTTCGGCATAGTTTTTGTAGTTGTATGTCCAATTTGCAATCATTTTTCTTTTATTTATGCATTACTCTACATGAAAGTATGTGAGTAGGCATACGAACTAGTGCGGAGTGGATGGAAACACTTGCTTCTTAGAAAACAATATTTTGGAGGAGATGAGAAAATCATGGTTTACATTGCATTGAATGGTGGTATGTTGTCATTTCTCAAAGGCCTCGAGAAAGTTACAACTAGTGTTTTAAGAGATTTGGAGTGGGTGCTTAAAGAGATTTGGAGTGGGTGCCTTTGTGAAGCGCATGGATGGACTGATTCTCTAAGACTAATGGAGTGAAAAAAGTGATATGTGATCTTGCCATATAGCTAGAAATTATATCTTCTAAGAGAGCCATATTAACATCAACAACTACTTGGAAATTTGGCGAAGCCATGTCGACCTTATACATTGAGGAAAAACATATTAATATTGCCTTTTCTTTCTTTGATCAGTTCAACTTTTGAATCTTTAGGGTTTCATGCCAAATGGTATATAATTTTTTTGCTAACTTCTCCTATAAGGCCATTTTATTTTTCAATATGCATTCCATATTTAAAAATGTGTTCATTTCCAATACAAAATCCAAATATTAAGAATGAAACACAATTTTATATATCACTTAATTCTAAAATATTATAAAATTAAAATAATAACTAACACATAAATCATTTAAATATTTTGGCATTCCAAATTCCTTATAATTTTCAATTTTCAATTCCATGTGCAACGACTTTTTAAAATGTAAATAAAACTTATTTTCAAGTGCATGACACAAATTTTTAACATATGATTAAAAGCTATAATGCAGAGTTACATTTCCCATAAAAAATATGGGAAATCTCACTCAATAACTTACATATTTGAATAGCTTATATAATGCTTATGACTGCTACATAATGTAATGTAGGAAGGTATTGTGATTATAAGGGTTATAGATCTGCTATCATCCCATGGTAGGTTCATCAAGGTTCTCGTCTTTTAAGTTGGAGGTGAAAATTTTAAAATTTTAGAGTGGATTTAATGTTTTAATTTGGAGTTCAAATTCATAGCTCCTTATAATGACAAAATGAGATTTCAGGCTTCTAAAGAATCTTCAACTTTAGTTTGGAGATGATGGTTAGGAATTGTCTAAATACGCTATAATTTTGCCCGAAAGTCAAATTTATCACTAGAATATGGAAAAAATCCTTCAAAAAATTCAATTGTGGGAGTGTTTATTTTATGACATAAATGGTTTCAGCACTATCAAAAACCCGTGGTAACCCAAAATCCTAAAGCTTGATAGCTATAACCTGAGTTTTAAAAAATTTCCACTGGATTTCCTCAAAGTCATGCCAAATGCTTTGAGGTTATGGCTCCCCATAGTTTCATTCTTTTTACATGTTTAATTAAAAAACCCTACCTGCAGACTTTAGCATTCTAAATTGATGTCATTGTTTAACCTTGTGTAATGGATTAAAAAGCTATCATGGCCATGGAAAAGTATACTTTTTGTTGGCTTGATAAGAATCTTCCATACTAATTCCATAAAATCATGAAAATTTTCGTTTGAAACCTGGACTCCCATTTCAACTTTTGACATATATAAGATGAACATATTTTTCATTATGTAGCACAAGAAGCATTTGTTCAAATCAAACATGGATACCTTTTTAACTTTCAAGCTTGTAAGGTGAAGGGGACATGGTGTGAAAAAAAAAAAAAAAAAAATTGTTGTGTAGCACAAGGAATAAAAAAAAAATTGCATCATGCTTTACTACCAGAACCCCAAAGTAGTGTGGATTAGACTAGTGGAATCTCGCAAGAGGATCTATTTTGCAGCTTGGAGGACAAGTTGTTGACCTCTAGGATCTCGATGGAGATTGATCTCACGTCCTGATAGAAATCCATAGTTGGTGTCACCATGTGGCTAAGAAAATATAGATATCCCATGACACACCGTCTATCAACTCTTCCTTCTCATGCAAAGTTTGTTAACAATGAGCTTTTCTCATGGTTCTTGTATTGAAGAGATTGAAATAATTTATGTGCATGCATTCAATAATTGACTATGTTCGTAATGAGGTGATCTTCCAAATCTTTCTATTCCTTTGGTGTATCTTTGCACCTTTAGGGGCAATTGCTAGTGTACTTGTTTTTGAAATTTTTGGTGCGTCCATGGAAGTATGGTTTTTCTATGTTCGGTTGTTGTTTCTTCTTATTTGGTTATTGAAAATGTGGCATCACTTTAAGATATAACGATGGGTGTGATCAGAATCAAAAACATGTATTGCATTATTGAAGTGGTAGATTCTATGTTACTTTTTTATGTTTGCTAAGTTGTGTGAGTCTTGAGATAACTATACGTTTTGGCTTGAAAAACCATGATTCAGGGGCATCTAAGTTGCGAAAATCAATCACTTGGGATCGAGCACATGGTTGGAATTTTTCCCACAGAGTTTCAAACAGGTGATCTTCACATCATAAAGTGCCTTGATAGTACACCCCATCACCAACTATTCTAAGCCTCGTGGACATGGATCCCATGTGAATTTAAAATAAGTGGGGTTTTTTTTCCATGTTATTATATTTATCAAATTTTCATATGGCAACCCACAATTTTGCCCAGACAGTGAAATTATCACCAGAATCCAATGAAAAATATTTCAAAGAATCTAATCCTAGGAGTGTTAAAATCATTTTTTGATGGTGGAAATGGATTCAATGCCATCAACAACCCCTAAAGCACCCAAAATCCTCAAGCTTGATAGTTGTAACTTGGATTTCCAAAACTTTATGCCAATTTTTTTCAAAATCCTTCTGTAATTTCCATTGTTTTTCCAGTGAAATTGTCGCCTATTAGACTATGGATTTTCATAGTATTCCAATGAAATAAAATAAACCAATGTTATAACTCCAATCTTCCCTTCATGCAAAAGAATGTCATGGTTAATCATTCATGTTAAAGGGATTTACAATGCCCCTGAAGCCTTGTTGGTTAATTGTTTCAAACACAATTTGGCACACGTTTATGTTAATTGGTCCCAAGTTGATGGTGTAGCTTCATTTGTGCCAATGTTAAATAATGGAGTAAAGGAGATAGGTAGCTTTTAGCTAGATGTTTTACAATACAACACAATATAAGGGTGATATGTAATTCCTTCTGTGGTCATTGTTTCCTTTTTAAAATAAAATATTCTTTAAACTAAAAAATGTTGTTTGCTATAATAAAAAAAAAAACAAGTACATATACATGTTTACTTAAAAGAATTATAAAACATAGTATCCCTAATTGTTCTTTTTTATATATATTACAACCCAATATGAAGGAGATATGGTAAAAATATTTCAAACTCACTCTTAGCTATAAACAAAATATTTTCATGTCCGAAATATCATAATTTTATATCAACTTTTAAAATTCTTTAAAACAATTTTAAAAAACAAATAAAGTTGATATTATTTATATTTTCATATTTCAATTGTATACATAAATAAACCATTTTAATATTCATGTTAATTAATCCCACGGGGCTTTGGATTGACGGTGAATGGTGCGCTGTTAAGGCACTCCTTGCGATAGGTCGCCGGTTCAAATCCCCATGGTACTTAGGTTAGTCTTAACGTAGAAAAAAAATATTCATGTTAACTAATTTATTTTAATATCAAAAATATATATATATATATAATATATATAATATATATATTATATATATATATATATATATATATATATATATACCCAATAAAGTATTTTAATGTGCAAACATATATATATATTAATGTAATGAAATATTTAATGTGAAAAAAAAAGAAAATAAATGAAAGTCAAAATATTTAAAGATTTAAAGTAATATTGAAATGTATTTTAAAGTATATTAATAGAAAAAAGCACAATAAATTCATAATAAAATATTCTCAATATTCAAACTAACTAAATATTTTAATGCCAACAATTTACATATTAATAATAATAATAATGTCTATATAATATATGAAGTAATAAAAAAATAAAATTTTATTGTAAATAGTTTATACTTTAAAAATATTTGATTTCTCAAATAAAAAATGATTTAATGTAAATGTGTTTGAAATATGTTTATAAAATGAATGTTGCAAATCCTTAATTATTTTTTTTAAAAATTAATTAATATATAATAATATGCATATTATTTTTAATAGTGATTTTATTAATATTTTTTCCTTGAAAATATTGTTTTAAAATATTATTATACAATTCTCTGAGTGCCTCAAAACATCACTGTGAATTATGGGTATGGAGTTCTTGGATTAATAAATCACTCATCAAGTTATAGGTTAAATAACTCAAATTAAAAAGTCAAACAACATATCTAAGAACAATAATAAAAGCAAGAATGATGGAACATAGGCAATAGTAAAATGTATTTCATCTCAAATTGTCTCTATATATTTCAAACATGTTAAGATTTGAGGTGTATTCTACAATTTTTACACTCATCAACTTAGATTTTATATAATGTGTTAAAAGATTTTAGGATCTAGATATATGAGTTACTCAACTACATTTTGTTTATACTTTCTACTAAAATCTATTATAATACAAAATCTTTTATCTAATTACAAAAATATATAAAAATTATTACAATAATATTTTTCGCAAAGTGAAACTTAGTCTTCAATTATTCAAAAGCGATCCTTTTCCTTTAGTAGAAAGTATATTAGCAACTTCTAGAAAGTATACTAGCAACTATCTACTCTTTTATAATCAATTTTAGCAACTTTTGCACTCCCATACTCTCGAAATATTTCACTTCATTGAAAAATCACTCCCATATTCTCGAAATATTTCACTTCATGAAAGAGGAAAGCGATTAAAGATTGCATTAATTATAAATATCAATAACAAAGAAGTAAGTTCACAGGGCATTCCATAAATAGTAAATACAGTGTAAATTAATTTAATCAATTTTATATTTTATTTAAATGGTAAGAATTAATGTAAATGAAAAGAATAAGAAGTTAATAAAAGAGATGATTATGAAATAAAGATAATTATTTGGGATTAGTAGCGAGAGATGGTTGTCCTTGGTGTTGGTTTGATAACTGAGTTATGATAAATTTTCTCACCTGTAAAAAAAAGACAACCATGAAAATATTCTTTTTTAATGTTATGCTTAATAACACTACAATAAGTCATCTCCTCATACAAATTCAATAGTGTGCAACAAAGTCCATTATATCAATCATTAAAATAAATATTAATTAAAAATATATCTCATCAATTGATTAAAAAGGAAGAGAAACCACATAAATATATAAATAAAAAAAATCCTTTAAAAAAGATGATCAACCAAATAAACCTAGAGATAAATCACATATCTAATGAAATTCTACAAAATCAATTACACATGATAATGGTAGATTGCACAATGAGTACGTGAATTTTCATAGTATCCACAAAACATAAATTGAATTTGAGAAACGATTTCAATGCTAAAATCAACACCTACAATCATATTCATGTTTTCCACTCATCCAAAGCTAGGCTCCATTGAGCTCCATATTTTTCTACTCACTCCCTAGATCACTCGAGGGCATCAAATTAATCTCTCTAAGAGGAAAATCAACAAAATAATTAGTGTGATGATTTGGGATGGCTTCATTTTTCTAAAGTTATATCCATGGGTCTCCCTACTGTTTTTGTATCTACAAAAAAAAATGCTTTTGTATCTACAAAACACAAAAATAAAAATAAAAATAAAAAATTAATGAGCAAGCTAGAGAAAATAAATAGGCTCCATGGTTTTTCCATTGAATCACATGTTATTCTTAGCTTATTAAAAAATTAACACAATTTTGAGGATCATCACACTATATTGAATTAACTACAAATCATTTAATTAACTCGAAAGCTCATTGAATCAACGGTGGTAAAAAAATGTGAGAAGAAACCAATAATAAGCCTTTAGATCTTTTCCCAACAACAATATTGTTGATATGAAGTCAAAGGATGTAGTGGCTCATTTCCATGGCTTTGTCAAGGTTGGAACTTTCCAACAACTATTAAACATTTTAGGGAAATTCTCGAAGAAACGAAAAACTAAATTTCTTACAATTTGCCCCAAATTAGTGAGCTAATGGAATTCAAAGTAATATGATATTTTTTCATTAAGAATTATGCACACTTCGATATATATATGAATGAATGAGAGATTTTCGTGCATATTCTATTTATTGAAAAAAATAGTTTTCTCAGAGTTTTATCTTCATCTCAATGAACATATGAATGTCAATGGTGAAGTCTCGAATTTTTTTTATTAATTTTTGGCTATAGTTTTTAGTAATATGAATGGAAATAAGTTTTCTTGTGATTGTTTTTGAATTAAAAAATATGTTGGAAAAAGTTTGTTATGTATTTGAACCTGTCATATATGCAATATTTGTAAAACAATACATATAAATCGTATAAGAGACAGACAATAGCTTGCTATTATTGAAACATTCAAATAAATATAAGTTTACTATTTTTCTGTCCTTATCGACATTCCTCTATTTGATTTTTAATGGATATTTCATCCCTATCTATGTTGTTGTTTTTTTTTTTTTTTTCCAAGGGAGAAATTATCGTAATTTCCATTAATTTGTTGAAAATTACATGCTGTAAATACCATAGGCATATGCAAATACTGTGACCGTAGTTAGTTGTTTGAAGTCACGAATCTACAAAAATAGACTCTGTTGGGTGTGCTAGTATTCGTTGTACAAATATAAATAATTACATGTTCAAAAATTCACCAGTGGTGATCGCTGTTCTATTGCCAAAATTATGATAATTACTGATATAAAAAATTGTGTGTTGACACCTAATCATCAGGATTGGGTGAATATAATGTAAATAGATAAATAAGTAATATGAACAGTCATCGGGAGATGAAGTGAACAGTCTCTCCCTCATGTATATAATGAAGGCCTACCTGAAGGAATAATACATACAAATCAATTTTGGTTGAGTAGTTACTGCCTATTTTTTGCTATATTTTTTAGTAATATGAATGGAAATAAGTTTTCTTGTGATTGTTTTTGAATTAAAAGATATATTGGAAAAAGTCTGTTATGTATTTGAACCTGTCATATGTGCAATATTTGTAAAACAATACATATAAATCGTATAAGAGACAGACAATAACTTTCTATCGTTGAAACATTCAAATAAATATAAGTTTACTATTTTTCTGTCCTTATCGACATTCCTCTATTTGATTTTTATTGGATATTTCATCCCTATCTATGTTGTTTTTTTTTCCCGGGGAGAAATTATCGTAATTTCCATTAATTTGTTGAAAATTACATGCTGTAAATACCATAGGCATATGCAAACATTGTGGCCGTAGTTAGTTGTTTGAAGTCACGAATTGTAAGTTCTACAAAAATAGACCTTGTTGGGTGTGCTAGTATTTGTTGTACAGATATAAATAATTACATGTTCAAAAATTCACCAGTGGTGATCGTTGTTCTATTGCCAAAATTATGATAATTACATGATAGAAAAAACTGTGTGTTGACACCTAATCATCAGGATTGGGTAAATATAATGTAAATAGATAAATAAGTAATATGAACAGTCATCAGGAGATGAAGTGAACAGTCTCCCCCTCATGTATATAATAAAGACCTACCTAAACGAATAATACATACAAATCAATTTTGGTTGAGGAGTCACTGCTTGGTCTAACATTGGTATCAGATCTAGCTCTATTTTTAGTATTCCTGCCCTTGTAACTCCCTTTTCTGCCTAGCCTATTTTCTTCCCATATTGCAGAACTGACCTCCCTGCCTTGGTAGCAGCATTCCATTGCAGAGGGCGATTTTCGAAAAGTGTTCTCTGCGTTTTTTTGAACATTGTGTACATGTTGGTCCTGTAGTCTATCATTGGTGTGTTTCATGTTGATCTTGGTGTCTCCATTTACATTTGGAAGGTGAAACGGTTCCCAAATTGTGACGTCGCTACTGGTAGGACCTTAAACGACCTTGAAGGCCTCTCCAACGATTCCCATGATGACGAGGAACTGGTGATCCTCTGGGTCTCTATCCATTGCTTTGCTTTACTTTGAAAATTGATAGCAGAAACACATTGTTGTTTTTCTACCAAATGTGGCGCATTTGCTCCTGTTGAATTACTAGTATTGCCCACCGGCCTGTACCTATATATATATGAGATAATTTAATGGTGTGAGAAGGTAATGGTCAAGCTGGGAATGTGAATGGAAATGGCATCTCCACGATGCTTCATGTGACCTGCTGTGGTGTGCTTGACTATGGACACCATTCAAAGTCTTCAATTTTGAGGGGAGCACTCTCTTTAAGAGAAAGAGATAAGGAGATTTTCGCCGCTGATTTTTTCTTTAAGAGAAAGCGCTAAGGAGATTTTCACCATTGACTTTTTTTGGTCTCGGTGGTCGGTTCTCTGCATACAACCGTGAATGTTGTTGCATCTGACTTCATAATAGAGTGGCACAGTGGAAGAGTTTGCATCTGCTCCCTTCAAGGTATATGAACGCTGCTTCGATTAAGCTATATAAACGCTGCTCATATATACGTTGTTCAAATATATACGCTGTTCAAATAGATGATATTTTGAAGACTCGCTCAAAAGTCCAGAAGTTGAGTTTGAAGACTTATATAATAACTTATATATTACTTCTCTTGAATTGCAACCATATTGTAATACAAAAAAAAATTGAGATATTCTATATGCATAAAATATAGTTTTGATATTTGTATATTAAATGAAAAAGGAAGAATAAGGTTGTAGTATTTTGAAGCACATTTTCCTAGCAGAAGTATTTTTACAGTACACAGATGTTTTTACTAGCAGAATTTTTTTTCTACAATATGTATTCAATCATATCTATTGTGGGAATAGTTCTCACTGGCAAGGAGAACTATCTTGAGTGGTCCCAGATGATAAAACACACCCTCATTTTCAATGATTTGTGGAAATGAGTGTGTGTCGAAGACGGAGACAATGAACCAGAACAACCTACCTGAGACAAAGAGCTCGTCATTTGGGAAAACAAGAACAACAACGCTTATGCATTAATCGCAGCATCTGTAAATGAAGAGGTGAGTCGCCATATTTCGTCATTTTCAACTGCCTTTGAAGCCTTACAAAAGCTGAAAGAATTCTATGACTCACATTCTGCACTTGAAGTTGTTCAACTCATGATTAAACTCTTCACTCTTGAATTGCAAAATGATGATCCTCTTGCTCTTGCATCTGAAGTAAAGTCTACAATGCATGATATCAAATCCACTAAGGTTGAATTGGATATTCCTCTTATCGCTTTTCTCAAGGCACTTTATCCTACTTACTCCAATTATCTTGGGTCATTGCAAGCAAATGGAAATCTCAAAGATATCACCTTTGACTCTCTTGTGAAAAGGTTTGCTGAAGGAGAGAAAGCATTTGGAAAGAAGACAGCCCCTGAATCTTCTGAAGAGGCTGTGTGCCTTGCTCATAAAGAAAAACATCATGCTCAAGATTCTTCAGGAGGAAGAGGAAGATATTTCGGAGGCAGGGGGGCCAGACACTCTCAAGGAGAAAAGGCATATTTGCACTACATACACTGCAAAAGAAATGGATCACATGATGCCTCTACATGCAAGCTACCATGGGACAAAATTGAGCAGCAAAGAAACCAACAGAATGGTAAAACTGATGATACAGACAAAGGTAAAGCACCTAAATCCGCTCACTATGTTGTGGCAAAATGTAACATTGGAGTAAATGAAGATTTATTTAATGCTTCACTTTCTTCTTGGAAAAATGATTGGTTGCTTGATTCGGAAGAAACCTACCACATGACTCATAGAAAATATTTTTTTGAAGAATTTACTGACAATGTTGATGGAGCAGTATACTTTGCAGACTAATCAAAAATCAAGCCATCAGGGCTTGGCACAACCAGGCTTAAACTGCCTGGTCTTCTAGACTTTCTTCTGCATCATGTTCTATATCTCCCATAGCTCAAGAGAAACTTGTTGTCCTTAGTCCACATCCACCAACAAGGCCACTCCATTCATATGTTTCATGGAAAGCTTGAGGTAAGAAAAGCATCTGACCACTCACTTGTCATGAGGGGAATAGAAGAATAAAGGCTTCTTAAGCTGCAAGGAACCTTTGCTCGTGCACAACATTTCTCATACAATTCTCATCATGAAGAAGGCACACTTCCATCAAGTTTATTATGGCATGCTAGATTTGGACATTTGAACTATGACAGCCTCTGCTTATTGAAGAAAAATGGTGTTGCGGCTTTGCCTACAATTCCTAGGAAATTTAAGCAATGTGATGCTTGTATTCTAGGAAATCATAGCAAACAGTCTTTTCATGATTCACATTCAAGAGCACATAGAAAACTTGAACTCATTCATTCAGATTTATGTGGTTCAATGCGTGTTCCTTCTGCAAATGGAAACAAATATATGGTGACATTTATTGATGACACACCAAAATGTGTTGGGTTTATTTATTGAAGAACAAATCTGATGCTTTTCAAACATTCAAGAACTTTCATAAATGGATTGAAAATGATGCACAATCTCATATTGGCTCTATTCGCACTGATAATGGAAAAGAATACACTTCAAATGAATTTGAAAACTATCTTCGCCAACATGGGATCAAACATCAAATAGCTGTGCCTTATAATCCCCAACAAAATGGTATAGTTGAAAGAATGAATAAGACAATCTTAAATATGGTGCACTCCATGATGTTTTTCAAAAATGTAAAATTGATGTTTTGGGCTGATGCAATTCTATGTGATGTATATCTAAAGAATAGATGTCCATCTAATGCTATCAGAAACAAGACTCCCTATGAAATGTGGTATGGGCACATTCCTTCGGTAAAGCATCTCAGGGTCTTTGGTTCCACCTGTTATGCCCTTATACCAAAGGCACATAGAAACAAACTTGGTGCAAGAAGTCTTAAGTGGGTATTCAAACACCTCCAAAGAATATCGTCTCTATGATGAAGTCAATAAAAAGTTTGTTGTATCTAGAGATGTAATCTTTCTTGAATCATCCAAAACTGACAATGTTGTTGCGTAGTAACTTGATCACTTGGATAGATTCGCAAATGCAAAATCATTTCAAGAATTTGATAATCAGATTCTACATCTTGAAGGGGGGATTCCTATACTAGATCAACTTGTGGAATCTTCTTCTGAAGAACTCTCTCCCCCGCATGAAACTTCGACAACAGATGATATTTTAAGTGATGTGATTGATAGAATTGGGAGACTCAACCTTGATTCAGTCCCAACTCAATCAACATAGCAGCCTGGACCATCTGAGAAAGGTCCCCCAAAGTGATTGACAAAGACACTTGAAAGTGTTCATCCCGATGAGGTTGGAAAGACAGGAACTAGAAACTCAAACCGATAAAATGGAGGTGGTGTAGATGACTCTGATTCACCTGTTGATATGGATGTTTCTTATGATTATGAATTGAATTTGTCTATAGATTTCAAACCAACTTCCTTCAAAGAAGCTGCTTTTCATGATGAATGGAAAGAAGCGATGCAAAAGGAGTATGATGCCCTGATAAATAATGGCACTTAGAAGCTGGTTGATCCTCCATTAGGAACCAAACCAATTGGCTGCAAGTGGGTCTACAAGAACACATATAAAGCAGATTTCTCACTTGACAAGCACAAAGCCAGGCTTGTGGCAAAAGGTTTTGCACAGAAGGAAGGGGTCGATTATGAGGAGACTTTTGCCCCCACAGCAAAATGGACTACCCTCCGCACACTCTTTGCCCTAGCAGCTCAGAACGGTTGGAAAGTCCAACAAATGGATGTAAAAACTGCTTTCTTGAATGGAGATCTAAAGAGAATGTTTTTATGTCCCAGCCTGAAGGATTTGCTATGAAAGGACATGAACATAAAGTATGCAAACTTGTGAAATCCTTGTATGGCCTCAAACAAGCATTGCGAGCCTGGTATGAAAAACTAACTGAGCATCTTCTGAAACTCAATTTCAAACATTATGATCTTGATGATGCAACTTTATTTGTCAGGAAAGTTGGCAAAGTATATCTTGTGGTATGTGTAGATGATATTTTGATGACAGGGAACAATGAGAGCTACATTGCATCCATAAAGAAGGAATTGAGGAAAGGTTTTGAAATGACTGATTTGGGATATGTTCATTACTATCTTGGTATTGAAGTAACTCAACATCTGAAGTCCATATTCCTCTCTCAAAAGAAGTACATTGGAGATCTGTTGAACAGGTTTGGCATGGCTGAATGCAATCCTCTGACTACTCCAATGGAACAAAACTTAAACCTCACATCCATTGAAGGAAAAGAATTTGAGGATGCAACAAAGTATAGATAGCTTGGAAGTCTCAACTACCTAACTACTACCAGACCAGACATTTCGTTTGTTGTTGGAATCCTCTCTAGGTTTATGCAAAAGCCTTGTGAGGGACATTGGTCTACTGCAAAAGGAGTTCTAAGGTACTTGAAGGGAGCTCAAGACTTTGGAATCAAGTATACACAGGTGGACGACTTCAGCTTGATTGGATACTCTGATTCAGACTTCGATGGAGACAGAGAAACTGGGGTATCTACTTCAGGATATGTTATGAGTCTTGGATCAAGAGTTGTCTCCTGGAGATCACACAAACAATTAGTTCCAGCAGATTCCACAATAGAAGCAGCATACATGGCAGCAGCTGAAGCAAAAAAAGAAATTGTGTGGCTTAGGAAATTTTTTGAAGATTTGCACGTAAAACAAGTACAATCAACTCCACTCATGATTGAAAATACCTCTGCAATAGAGTTGGCCAAGAACCCAAAGTTCCATGATCGAATGAAACACATCAATACTAAATATCTTCTGATTCGACATCATGTTGAGGCCAAAACAATCCATCTCCATCATTGTTCCACAAATGAGCAAATTGCAAATATCTTCACCAAAGCGCTTGGAAGAGAAAAGCTTGAACGATTCATAATGATGCTTGGACTCACCAACATCCCTTCAAATTAGGGGGGGTATGTTGACACCTAATCATAGGGATTGGGTGAACAACTGTAAATAGTGTAAATAAATAATAGAGAAAATGGAGATTCATTGGGAGATGAAACTCAACAGTCACTCCCTCATGTATATAATAATGAACAATCTAAATGAATAATATAATCTCATTTGAGGAGTTACCTCCTGGTCTGACACTTTATGGGGTCTAAGAAACCATGTTAGCCATGATCATCAGGCTTAAATCTAGGTACGTCTTAGGATCCTTTTCAATATTATAATATGAATCCTCAACCAGTTCCGTTTTGGCCTCAATATTATCAGTACCCACCTTGGCAACCATGGTGTCCTCAACCTAACTCAAGTTCTTCATGGTCTCAAAGCTGGCATATCCCTGTTCCCCTTGCTGCTCAATTCCCTCAGCCTGCATAGCAACAACAATTACAGCTGCCATCTAACGTTTCCTCCAAAAATCCTCCTTTCCGACCTCAAATTCCCATCTAGTCAAACCTGAATCCAAACAATAAGGGTGCTCAACAAGAAGACACCCTCAACCTTCCTTCGTATAGCATTTCTACCACAGGTTTTAATGAGCTAAATCTGTAATCTGGGTGGATAATAAATGCTCCTACATCGCCTATTGTTGACAATCTTGACGATGAGAATCCAGAACCTCAAGCAGTCATGGATCATACAAACCAACCATCTGTGGAAGATTCTCCTTCAAATTTCAATGTTACTCAGGCTTGTCAAACTAATCCTCCTTATCTACAATGATTAGCCTTGGGTAATGGGTCCCTCAACCAGAATTTGATCTTTTAGGAGAATTACAGAATTTGTTTGTAAAAATCCCCCTGCTTCAGGCCATGAAAGATGTACATATTTACGCTAAAACTCTTAGAGAATATTTTTCTAAGAAACCTGGGAAGAAAAAAAAAGATCCACTCACAATTCATGTTATGGGGAGATTATCTGACATTATGCTGGGAAAGGCTATGCTTGTAAAATATGGGGACCCTGGGAACCCAATTATAATAGTTAGATTAATGGAGTAGATATTCCGAATGTACTAGTAGACTTAGGTGTTGCAATTAATGTAATTACTTCTAAAATCATGCTTACACTGGTATTGCATGATCTTAAACTGACCCCTACAGTCTTAGAACTAGCCAAAATATCTACAATCAGACTAATAGGGAAATTGGAAGTGATAATGATTTCAATGGATTCTTGGCACTATCCCATTGATCTCCTAGTCTTGCATATGCAATCCCTAGCTGGTGGTCATCCCCTTATTTTAGGACATCCTTGGCTTGCAATCGCTGATGCCTATATTGGATGCCAGTCAGGAAACATGATAATTTCTAATGGGGAAAATACGAAAAATCTCATTATGTATCCCCCTGCAAAACCAAGCTTGCAGAAAAAGTCAAAACAAAACTCTTTGTCTTTGGATGGGATCAAAACTGAACAACAGGAACTCCAGCCAGTGCTTACCATGGGGCAAGCCCCTTGCTTTAAGAATGAGACAGAGGATGAAATTATCAACACTCTTATTAGTATCCCTCATGTTGTTCCAGATCCAACTCGACAGCTTTTAGAATCTATTATGAGTTGTGAAACACATGAAACTATCAGATCATAAACCGGAAATGAAGACATTCCTGTAACAACATTTTTTGACAGCATACCGGTGGAGATTGAGCCAGGGAAGGCACTGAATATCAACCCAAATATTTCACCAACCTAGACTGAACAACTCTTGAAGATCCTTTGAGAAAAAAAAAATGATTTCGCCTGGGATTATACTGATATGAAAGGTATCCCTGCTGATTTGTGTACTCATCATATTTACATCAAAGAAGATTTTCGACCTGTGAGACAGCCTCAAAGAAGGATGAACCCTACCTTGAAAAACATTGTCAAAGAGGAGCTCCAGAAGTTATTGGATGCAACATTTATTTACCCAATCTGAGATAGCCAGTGGGTATCCCCGTTGGTCATCATTCCTAAAAGGAATGGTAAATGGCGAATTTGTGTAGACTATAGGGAGCTGAATAAAGCAACCTTGAAACATCATTTTCCTCTTCCATTTATCGACCAAGTCCTTGACACCCTGGTCGGGAATTTTTTTTTTTTCTCTTTCTTGGATAAGTTTAGCGGGTATAACCAAATCCAAATAGCTCCTAAGGATCAGGACAAAACTACCTTTACATGCCCTTGGGGAACATTCGCTTATCGAGTCCTTCCGTTTGGTCTTTGTAACACGCTTGCTACCTTTCAGAGGGTAATGCTGGGGATTTTTTCTGATTTACTCGATGACAGTGTTGAAATCTATATGGATGATTTCACGCCATATGGAAGGTCATTTGAAGAAGGGTTGGAAAACTTGGAGAAAGTCGTTAAAAGTTGTAAACACATGCATGTTTCTCTAAGTACAACAAAATGTCATATGATGAGAGAAGAGGGAGTAGTGCTGGGACATTTGCTTTCGGCTGCTAGAATACAAGTTGATGCTACCAAGGTAAAGGTAATTATGCATTTTCCTATACCCAAGACACCAACTCAGGTACGTAGTTTCATTAGTTGCACTGGTTACTATAGGAGTTTTATAGAAAAAAATTCCAAGATAGCATTCCCACTTTTTCAGCTGTTAACTAAAGATGCAAAATTTTTATGGAAACATGATTGTGAAGTAACTTTTGAGAAAATAAAGGAACTGATCTGCCAAGCTCCAATCTTACGTGGTCCCAACTGGGAACTTCTTTTTCATATCCACACGGATTCCTCTCAAACGACTGTAGGGGAAGTGTTGGGACAACAAGAAGATAAGAAGTCGTATGAGGTCTATTATGTCAGCAAGAATTTAACATCTATTGAGCTAAACTATACGGTAACGAGAAGGAGTTCTTGGCTTTTATCTATGTTGTTAATAAATTTTGGCATTATATTACTGGGTATCCTACTTTTTTACACACTGAACATGCAACAATGAGGTATTTGATGAATAAACCTATAACTTCTAGGCGTATAACAAGGTGGTTATTATTACTTCAAGAATTTGAAATTACCATTATAGATAAACCAAGTAAGGATAATGTAGTTGCTGATTTTTTGTCTAGATTAAATGCTGATAATGAAGGATAACTTGTAGAAGATAGCTTTCGGGATGAACTTTTGTTTGCAATTTCTACAAATACCCCTTGGTATGCAGACATTACTAACTATTTGGCTACAGGAAAAGTACCACAACATTTTTCATACAGGGAACAACGAAGGATCATTCATCATAGTGCCTGTTACTCATGGATAACAGGATATCTCTTTTCTACAGGGGGCGATCAACAAATCCGTCGTTGTGTAGCAAAAAGTGACATCTATGAGTTTTTGAAAGCTGCTCATGATGGCCCTCGTGGGGGGGCATTTTGCAAATAAACGGACTGGCCACAAGCTGTTATAGGTGGTGTATTATTGGCCCTCCATCTTCAGTGATGCACAAAACTATGTTTGAAGATGTGATAGCCACCAATGATGGCCAACCTGGTTGCTCAGATGAAATTCCATTATAGCCACAAGTAGTTCTTGGGCCTTTCGAGAGATGGGATATTGATTTTGTAGGACCATTTAACCCACTTCACATCAGAAAGTCCACATTTTAGTCTGCACAGATTATGTAACGAAGTGGGTAGAAACCAAGGTTGTAACGAAAGCAACAGAGCAGGTTGTCTCAAAATTTTTATTTGAAGAAATTTTTGTTAGATATGGTGCTCCTAGAGAGATAGTTTCAGATGGAGGAGCGCAGTTCACGTCACACATGATAGCAAATATTATGGAAAAATATGGGATCAAGCATAGGATAACAACCCCATATCAGCCTTAGGCAAACGATCAAGTGGAGAGCACAAACAAAGTATTGGAAAACATCCTCACCAAGACCGTGGCAAATCATCGTCGGGATTGGGCTGAAAAACTCCCTGAAGCTCTTTTGGCATATAGAACAACATGGCGGAACATGACAGGGTTCTCGCCATTTGAACTTGTCTATGGAAAATCCCCATTGTTCCCAGTGGAATTTGAAATCAATATGCTCAGAACGGCTCTAGAAGTAGGATTGGACCTCTCAGAAGCCCAAAAACACCGGCTGGAACAACTAAATGAGCTTGAAGAAATTTGTTGAATGGCTATCCAGAGAATTGTTGCCATACAACATCAGAGAGCAAAGTGGCACGATAAATTTATTAAAAATAAGGTGTTTCATAGAGGATATTGGGAATTACTGTATGATTCTCGTTTTAAGGATGTCAAAGGAAAACTTCACTCTCGATGGTTGGGACCGTATGAGGTTGATGCGGTATTTGACAATGGGACTGTCTGATTGGTCGCAATCGATGATTCCCATGTTTCTTTCATTGTAAATGGACATCGACTTAGACTCTACCACTGCCCAACCTCCAGAGAAGCCTTCATCAAACATCTCTCTAAAAGACTAGATTGAAGGTTGTTGGTGCACAAGATACCTCCTCTACACCCTTGAATTAACATCTATATATATCTATATCTAT
>APFE030695892.1:0-17044 GCA_000404065.3 Pinus taeda | reverse complement strand
ACAAAGTTGATCTGTCCTAAAAATGATTGCATTGATTTTTTGTTATGAGGAAATGGGATTTCAGAAATTTCTTTAATCCTATCGGGGTCAATATAAATACCATCTTTGGAAACAATAAATCCTAAGAGTTTTCCTTGATCTAGAGCAAAGAAGGATTTTTTAGGATTAAGTGAAATGCCATACCTTTTACAGCGTTCAAAGATTTGATTCAAATCATGTAAATGGTTAGATCTCTTTTTTGAAAATACAGTAATATCATCTAAGTAGACGACTACTGTCTTGTTGATCAATCCTTTGAAGGCTATATCCATTACTCTTTTGAATGTAGCTCCTGCGTTAATAAGTCCAAAAGGCATTTTCTGATAGGCGTAGGTTCCCCATTTTGTTCTGAAAGTAGGTTTGAGTCTGTCATCAGGATGAACCAGAACTTGGTTGTATCCTGAAAAACCGTCTAGAAAGGACATTAGTTCAGAACCTGCTACTGAATGGAGTATTTGCTCCATGGTAGGTAATGGGAAATTATCTTTTTGACTGGCCTTATTCAAGTTTCTGAAATCAATACAAATCCTAATGTCACCATTTTTCTTTCTGACAGGTACCATGTTGGAGACCCAGTTTGAGTGTCGAACTGGAAAGATAATCTTTGCTTTTAAGAGTTTATTGAGTTCTAATTTTATCTGACTCTCTAAGTTTGGATGTATTTTCCTCAATTTTTGTTGAACTGGTTTTTGTTCGGGTAGCATTGGAATGGTATGCTGTATGATAGATGTATCATATGTTTTTAAATCATCATAATTCCAAGCGAAGACATGTTTATTTTTTCTTAATAATCTAATAAATGCTGTCCTTTCCTGTTCGGAAAGTCCTATTCCTAAATTGATATTTTGAGGATTCTGCTCGGTACCAAGATTTATCAATTCAAACCTTAAGGTAGAACTTTGGATTTTTGAATTCGTTACATGTTTGAACCTGTCTTTAATGTCATAGAGATCTTCAAGTTTAACCACAGGTTTTGGTATGGAGTTTTCCTCATGCTTCTCTTTCATCTGAAGATCATGATCATTTTCATCAATGATCTGATCATTATAGGATTTGTCAGAAGTTAAGAAATGTAAGATGTCTTCATCGTGGTTGAATACTCTCCAATTGGTGATATTGTCGGGGACTGATGGCCTAAAGATCAACTCTACTGAAAATCTATCTAGACTAAAATCTTCAGAAGGCAAGAGTTTAGAAGCAACATTAGCCAACAGGTCAGCCGTTGCATTCTGGGATCTGGGAATAGGTGAAATATTGAATGCTAAGAAATGAGATAAAAGTTCTTGGACTAAAGACTGGTAGTGTTTGAGGTGATTAGAGAGACAATGGATTGTGTTTCAAACTTGTTTTATACAATCTCTGAATGCGAACACTTTTTAATTATTGAACTTTCAAGCCGAGTGCTTTGTTTTCATCCTTGATCAAGGGTCATACTCAGCTGTATTATTCATTGTTCAAATTCTATCTCAAGAAAGCATTGTTTTTCTCCTCAGGGCTGACTAAAATATACACCTTGCTCTTGATCCTTCACTAGATTTTGACATCAAATGTAAAGACCAAAATAAAGAATTATCAACATTTTTATTACAATTTCTCAGTAACATTAACACATCTAGATCTGTCAGTTTGTGAAAAATTTTCGATTTGTGATGTGAAATTGTTTACCGAGAAAGGAGATGGCTGGGCAATATAATTGCCAAAGAATGATTCAGAAGAATAGTTTCCCAGAATGTTGTTGTTAAATGCAACTGGTTGATTTTCTTGTTCAAACTCTGTAACAGTATGTGTCATGTGTTTCTCCCAATTGATTCTTATTTGGTTTGTCTTTCCTTTGTAGGGCAGCCACATATGGGACCAATCGGTAGAAATATACCCGTGGAGCTTTTCCGACCAATCCCTGCTTAAAATTAAACCATATAACTCAGGTATATCGGCGATTAAGATATCAATTCTTTGAACCACTCGTGGATCAACCGATAACCTGATTGTAATAGAGTTTATTTCCCCTAAAAACTAGACTTTAGTTCTATCTAACTACACAATGTGAATTGAGGACTTCTGGGGTTCTATGTTCAGTTTAGAACGCCCCAGAGTCAATCAAGCAGTTATGTAGATTTCGATTGTAAATTTCGTACATTAAGAGGAAAGGAGGGGTATGGGAATTTGATCTATCTCCAATTAGAATTGTATTAGTTGCCTCAACTCTACCAGAAGGTGGTTGTCCTGAATCGCTTGTAGCTTTAGTACTGGGAAGAGGCGAAGAGGGAATTGCATTAAGTTCTTTGAGAAGCAATTTTTTTTGATTTTTTAATTTACTGAGTTCAAACATGGTGATGTTTGCCTTAGTCTTCTTCATATCATCAACAATATTATAGTCCATTGAGTCCGATACTACCAACGTCTTAGATGATGTAGGTAAATTGGAGGATGACGGTTGATTTTGAGATACTGTTGCAGCTGGCTTCCTTGTGGGTACCTTTTCCTTCGTAGTATTGGTACTTGCACTCCTTTTCTTTGAATTGGCCTGAACAGGTTCAGGAGTACTTTTTCTCCTGGTAGTCACGGGAAAGGCTTCTTGTTCGGCTTCGGTATCAGAGTTAGGCAGTATAAAGTCCCACATTCCATGGCATTCAACGAATTCCTCTTCTTCTAATTCATCGGATGGTGTAATTGTTTCTTCTTCTTCTTCTTCCTCAGGATATGAATATGCATAAGATATAACATTTGGAGGCTTGGACTCAGGCTTCTTAAAATTCCTGTAAGGTTTCTTTGTTGAGGACTCTGCTACTTGCTTCTTAATTTCAACCATTTCATTTGCATGGTTTTGAGGACTTTTTGAAGGCCCTCCATATCGTATGGATCTTTGGTGATTTTGTTCTTTGAATCATCCTTGAAAGACACTTTTTTGGATTTCCGTTCCTCTAGAGCAACTTTCTTTTCCAAAGCGATTACACGTTTTTCGACAGCGAGGGCTTCTTTCATGTTTTTAGCCAATGTGGGTTTTTTAGCCCTATCTACAAAAATGGCTATATTTGAGGGTAAGGCTGTAATGTACCATTCACTTCTAATTTGTTCACTTGGCTTATCATCGGTAGGGATTTTATTCAAGAGTTTGTTAAATCGGGAGTTAAACTCCTTAATTGGTTCTCTTGACTCGATCCTTAGATTGGAAAGGTCATTGATGAGTGTAGCCAAGGATCTATCATCGCCGTATTTGGTAAGAAACTGCTCCTGAAAGATATTCCAACTGGTGATGGATCCAGAGGGCAAGGAAAAATACCAAGACCCTGCTGATCCTTGTAATGTGTAGGGGAACAATCTAACTACAACATCTTCTTCTGTTACTCCCTTCAAATTAACTGACAACATGAAATTATTTATGTGTTCTTCAACTAATGTTCCAGCATCTGGATTGAACTTTGGTAACCATTTCTCAGGATAATCGAGTAACGGATGTAAAGGCACAGGCATAGTGACTGCACCAGGACTTCTCCATGGTGTCTGAGCCATTTTTGGAGTACCAACGATTTCCTGTGGTGTTCCAGGTGTTTGGGGAGGAGGTGGAAATGAAGACTAAAAGGATTGTGATGTTGGAGGTGAAGTCCCTTGGTGAACAATAATATGTAATGGTGAAGTGGGTGTTTGACTTTGCACTGGTGATGATGAGATGGATGATGATGGAGAAAAGCTTTCACTACCAGAACCTTCAGTGTTCTTTTTAATCTTTTTCCTTTGGGGTAAAGGCAACTCAGGTGGTTCAATACCGAGTTTTTCACTTTGAAGTCTGGTAAGATGATGAGGTAGGCGGAATTGCGAAGTCTGACTGCCTTGTGATACTTCAGATCTAGGAGGTGAAATAGAGAAGCCTTGAAGTTTATGGATGATAGACTGAACTTCAGGGGACTCCAAGCTTAAATGGTCTGAAGTATGATGGGGTTGATCAGTAGTAGTTGATCCTTCCTCTTCTCGTCTGGATACTGGTATTTCAGAGTGCAAACGAGAGGTCCGAGAAGAGGTGGAGGGTGATTTACTCTGTGAATGGTCTATAGGTTTTGACTTACTCGTCATTCATAGTGGATGAACCTCCTTCTAACGCCAAAAATGTTGATGCCCCGAAAATCGTTACATCAACATCGGGGGATAACCACCCAGCCCGGACCTTAATACAGCTCCTTTTCCGTTTGGGATGGTGGCTCCAACTAGATATAATGGGACCAGTTTCCCAGTAATGAATAAAAGGGGGTGAATGAATGATTGGTTTTCAAATAACTGATAATAAATGGAGGACTTATTCTATAAATGACTATTTTATCCCGGGAAGCTTCTATTATTTAAGTGCAACGTTTAATGATCTATGTCTGTTGATAGGCATGTAGATGACACTATGCAATAAACAAAGACATTCATTTAAATGGTAATTGCTTCATTCTAATAGTTGAACGAAGTAATTGATAAAACAATATTACACTTCTCTTTTATATTACTAATACATGCATGATTGAAAGAATAGCAAACTGTAAACATCCAATAGTGGAAAGCATAAAGTTTACTGTTAAAATACATTCATATATTCAATAATAGCATAAATGACCAAACAACACTTCACATAAAAGGAATAAATTCAGACATAGATAATAGTACCATATGAGCTGCGAATTATTCCCTACGCCAATCGCAATTTGAATTCGTTCTTCCGATTCAGAAATACTTTAAAATAAAGGCAATAGTGCACATTCACATCAAAGCTTCATTGTCAAAATTTGGAAAGATTGGTCCAGTCTTTATAAAAGAATATGCCTGAAGTACAGTAGTGCAACTTCAGGCTTAAGTCATATACAAAAACTTACGACCCTTTCTAAATGCATGAAAGGGTCTATAAACTAAACTAAGCTAAAAAACTACAAAATTAAAATGCTACTAAATTGGTAAAATTCGATCTTAAAATATCTCCCCTACAGTGATCTGGAAATCGGCAGCGATGATTCATTCTTCTGGATGTTTGCCCTTTGTCTTGAGTTGGCATATTGCCAGCATTGGCTCCACTTCTTTAGGGCGGCTGAGTCGAGAATTGATTTGAGCATCTTTGTAGTCTCTGCGACTTCGCCCATCGGAATGTCCTCGCCAAGAGTTAGGTTGATGTCCATGTCCACTGTTTTAAGGCGCCTGCATTTCTTGGGTTTCTCTGAGCGGTGAGAAATCAGGTAATCCTTGAGAAGACCACGGTAGCCCTGCTTAATTGTTTGGGGGTGGATGGAGTATATTTAGGAATAGGGATTGGGGAGTTGAAGCAGCCAGAGTGAATGGGGGTATTAGGTTTTGAACCTCCGGGGTTAAGGGTTGCACTTGAGAAGGCGGGATTTATGAAGGGAGAGGGCCTGAATGGAGGGATATGGGAGGTGGAGGGTGAACAATGGGGTGCATAGATATGGGGGAAGGGCTATAGACAGGTTCCAAGCAGGTTTAGGGTAGCTAGAGAAAGCGGGGGGCAGTCCAAACTAGGAGCATCGTTAATGTGGACTGAGGGTAGAGGATGGTTTAAAGAAGGACCTAGACGAGCCTAAACGAACTGAGCTACTGACAGTGGTGACACAGTTGTAGCAAAAGGGCCAGAGCCCGATATAGCTCGATGGTGCGACCAAATAACCTATTGGGTATGAGAGTCCACCTCGTAGTCAACATCATCTAGCTCCATAGTAACCGACAGTAAACGGTCGGAGGAGCTATAGTTGTCGAGGAGAGTAAATGGGATGAAGGTTAAACCAGGTAAACTGCCCGGTGAGGCCTCTGATAGCTAGGTAACCACGGGTTAGGGGAATGAACGCCGCAAAGAGATAGTGGGGTGAAGGTAAAGGTTAAGCAACACACGTGTTAGAGCCATGGCCATCAAACCCTGGGATTTTGGCCCCCGAGGCCTCCATGGATGTCGTCTTCAGCATCTGCAGAGTTCCACCAACTCTTGGCCATCTCTATCTATGTTGTTGAAATAACAATGACACCAATTGTGCCAACTAGAAATAGATCTCGACTACAGGACAAATTTGCAATTGTCATATTTGGAAAAAATTGGTACTCCACAGAAACATGACAACTTTTTTCTACAAAATAAGAGCTAGTTAGTGAGATTGTTTTCTCATAGCCACCACTACCATATTTGTTCTTTGGAATTATTTTGAAATCTGTAATAAAAAGCCCAACATCTACAATAAGATTTCCCTCATGTTGTTCGATAAGATATTTAGGTACAACCAATGTTAATGTCATTTTTGCCTTCTTATCTATCAAATCTGCATGGAGTATTGGTTTTGTTTTATTTACTTTGTCCAAAAAATTTTGATATGTAATTGACACATCGCCATGGAAAATGCTTCTTCCTATGTTTTTATTGATATCTTCGGTTGATAATGGCATAAACTTGATTTTTTTTCCTATTCATGAACATTGGATTGACATTAATACTAGAAAAGAAAAGAAATTTGATATGCAGTTAGCTAAACTTGGACAAAACTACCTTTCTGTCTCTATTTATTGTCTTTTTTCTGCTCTCATTGTCTCTTGCGATATCTACTTTTGCAATTATGCTCATTGTCATATCTTCTTCTTTGTCTATGTCTATCATCACATCATTGACAATATCTTTATTTGAGACCGGTTTAGAATTTGATATTTTTTTCCTATTCACAAGTACTGCATTAAAATTATTGCTTGAAAGAAAATTATAATTGGCATTAAGCAAGAATTGGGCTATGAGGATAGAACGAGATATCACAAAGTCATTGCTAATGTATATTTTAATATCAGGTTCATAGTCACAAGATAGAATGTGATTTTTATGCATATAGGTAAAATACTAAATAGATTTTAGTTTTGACAGATTCTAATTTATAGTGCCTTGTCACATATATTAAATTGAAAAGTGACAAATGTGCAAATTAATGAAAAAAATGTTTTATGGAAATCTTCAAAGTACTTTTTTCCTTGTACTTGTTCTCCTAGATTTGTGTCTCTAACTATTAAATGTTTAATGAAAATTGAAAACCACCATTTTTAATTACAATATATATAAAATATTGCAAAAAGAGAGAGAGTTGTATAATGTAATAATCAAATGAAAATAAATAGAACAAAGGCACATCTCTTAGCCAAGTTATCGTTGTCTTTAACCATGTATGTTATATTTTGTTCACCTTCCCTAGTCCAAAGATATGAATTATATCATATATACATAAATAATTTAAAAAAATGGAAGTACATAGGAATCACACAATTACAATTGTAGATATCACACTAGACACAACAAAACAAGCAAGATAGAGACAACAAATAAATCCAAAAAACTAGTTTCATCTAAGTTTAACCAACTAGATATCAATTTTCTTTTCTTTTCAAGAATTTATTTGAATCCAACACTTTTGATTAAGCAAGAAAAATGTCCCAACCTATACCAATATCAATTGAATATATATGTACCAATATAATAGGAAGTATTTTCCATGGAGATGTGTCTATTTCATATAGAAATTTTTTGAACAAAGAAAATAACACAAGACCAATACCTTGTGCAGATTTCATAGATGAGAATGATGAAATGAAATTAACATTGCTTTCGCCTACACAACTTACTGAAAATCATGAGAATTTTTTTATCGAAGATGCTCAAATTTTTTATTTATATTTATATTATTTATTATTTTATTATTTTTTTGTGGTTCACAAATACCCACGGTCACTGGGTCGCCGCTACGTCCACAGTAAGAACTAGGTTGACAGACCTCGAAGGGGATCACACCCCTCGACCTATATCTAGACTTGACTCCAAGGGCTTTTGGGGAGAATTGACCCTATGACCTCCCAATTGGCGAGGCAGTGACTTGATCGTTTGAGCTAACCCTTGGGGCTGGATGCTCAAATTTCTATTACAAATTTCGAAATAATTCCAAAGCACAAGTCACTTCTTACCGCTTACCTGACAAAGATGCTACACATTTTGTGCATGCCTTCAAAATGAGCTTGTATGCCAACACATTAGGCTCACACCTAGTACATAGTTGTTAGAACCTTCTACACTATCCTCACTTTGGGAGACACCGTGAATGAACTACGTAAATGTCACTATACAACTTCAAGAAAAAAAACTCACATCATGCAACTAGAAAAAAAAAACCATCGTATATCTTGGAAAACAAAACGTTGATGTGATGCAAATAAAAAAAGATCACCCAAGACAACAATATGAACAATATTTTTTTGTAACAAGCTCCTCCAAAAAGTAATCGAACATGCATTGACAACATGGATGCTAAAAACTACATTAGAAACCATTGGCTAATGCACTTGGAGACAAAATAACTATAAATAATGGTTACAATTGTCACAGTACCTTTTAAAATTTCACATATGTATTAAATACTAACTAATGATGATATGCCATTCGTTATGTATTATTTTGACACCTGACCAATGCACCTGCAGACAAAATAAATAGAATTATTGGTTACAATCGTCACATTACCTTTTAAAATTTCATGATATGTTTTAAATACTAACTAATGACGATATGTTCTTCATGATGTGTTATTTCATAATATGTTATTTATGATATGTAGTGGACACTAAATAGTCACGTATAATGATCACAATTATACTTTCATCCTGGTGCTAAAAGTCATGTACCTTCTAGATATTATCTATTAATATCTCTTGACACTAACATCTATATGTATTTAAAAAAAAACATATAAAAAAATAACCCAACATAGTCTACAAATATAATTCCAATCCATGACAAATAATTCAAAAATCACGGGCAAAGTTTCAACTAATTTCGTTTCGAAAACAAAAAATCACAAAAGCTTGGAAAAGTAATCCATAATGAATGACTGACCGTGAGGTGATTTCTATAGTTCTTGGTAGAGGCTAGGACTATTTATTTTAACAATCATTATTGAGCAGCCATGAGTATCCATGATACAAAGTTGTTGCTTAAAGTTAATATAAAACAATTTCATGTCTGCAGAAAAAAATTATGATCTTGCTTCACACACGCATTCCCTCTACACACTCATTCTCTCACACATACCCTATGTTCTTCACATCCTTGACTCCACACACATCCCTAGCTCTATACACTTGTTGTTTCACATAACTGAATGCGGAAAAGTTTAAAATGCAAAAATATGTTAATTATTGCAGGAATTTCTTATTTCCTCATAATTTGTGGAGTTTTTTATTTTAAAGTTTATGCTTAAAGTTAAAATAATTTCATTTGTGTGGGAAATTTATTTTTTTCTTGCTCTGCACATGCATTCCCTCTGCACACCTGCTCTCCTACATATACCTGCATGCTTTACTCCACACACATTTGTGGCTTCGTACACTTGTTGTTCCATATAGATAAATGTATAAAAGTTAAAAATGAAAAAATATGTTAACTATTGGAAGAGCTTTTTATTTCTCAATTATTTGTGTATTTTTTATTATAAAGTTTTTTGTTAAAGTTAAAATAATTTAATGTGTGTGGAAAATAAATTCTCTTCTTTTTCCACACACACATTCTCTACACACTCGTTCTCTCGCATATACCCCATGTCTACCATCCTTTAATCTGCACAAATCCCTGACTCCAAACACCTATTGTTCTATATAGTTGTGTGTGTTAAAGTTTAAAATATTTGATTTCTCTATTATTTGTGCAATTTTTTTATTTTAAAGTTTATGTTTAAAGTTAAAATAATTTTGTGCATGTTGAAAAAGGTTTTTGTTCTTGCTCCGTACATGCATTCGCTCTGCACACCCATTCTCCCACACATACCTCTTGTTCACCCCATCCTTTACTCCACACATATCTTTGACTCCATACATCTATTGTTCTAGATATCTGAATGTGTAATAGTTTAAAATAAAAAAAATTGTTAATTGTTTTTTTTTTTTTACAGAAACGGTTATGAGATTTCACTAAATGTTTGGCAAAAAGCCATAATTTCAGTTACAACAAGTGAAGCTGGCTTCTTGGCATCTCTCCAACAAGCAAGACATAGCGCATATGCTTATGAATCTCCTCTTTTTACAATTTATCAAATGAACTCTTGCTGCTGATTTCCCAAGCTTATGAATGCATACAAACTCATTCAATAAAAGGCAGAAGAACATAGAAAATTTAGGGAATTGGGTCCCAAGAGATTTCATTATCTCTGAGAATAGTTCTGGCAGCTAGCTGGACTGCCTTATTTGCATCTATGTCTGCTTCTTTATTATTGTTTCTCAGGATATGAAAGAATTTCAAAATTAGGAGCTTTGTCATGCCTTTAATTCTTGTAATTGTTCTTGCAAGTCGTAGATCTGCAGAGTTTGTGTTGGTCGCCATTGCTTTGATGATGACCAGGGAATTGCCAAAAACTATTGCTTCCATGTGTCCCAACTCTTTAAGCAGTTTGATCCCTTGAAACAGGGCCATGGCTTCAGCTTGTATGCTTGAGGAGTGGCCCAGTTCCCATGCAAAACTGTGTATAGATGTTTCTTCTAGGTTTATAATGAGCCCTCCTGCTCCAGCCATTTCTGGATTTCCCTAGCTGCCCCGTCAAAGAAAAGAGAAGGGAGTGTTTGTTTGGACATCCAAGATTGAAATTCTTCTTCGTTTTTCCTGATTTGCCAATCTTTGAGACATATAGGTGAGGTTTTCGATTTTTGAAAATTGAGGTTGAGGGCTGCTACAAACTCAATATCCTACTGGCATAGATTTGTGTCATCGCTTTTGTCTCTTAGCCACTCATTTACCTGGCCTTTCACTGTATTTGATACTAGTCTGAAGTTCTGTTCCTTATTTCTGAAAATCCTTCTGTTCCTCTCCAACCAGATTTGCCAGCTGATGAATTTGGGTAGAGCAGTCCATGCTACCTTGACTATCTTGTTTTTTGGACTTGGGCCTAGATACCTGGCCATCCACCCAGCAAACAGATCCGGGATAGAGTGGGGGAAGGTGAGCATAAAATTCGATGGACCAAGGAGCTCGTGCCAAATTAGACCTGTGTATTTGCACTCCAGCAAGAGATGAAGAGTGGATTCTGAACTTTCCTTGCATAGTGTGCATCTTGATGGCCCAAGAATGCCCCTTTTCTGTAGTCTGTCATCTATTAAATTTTTTTGATGGCATAGCAGCCAGCAGAAGTGATCAATTTTTGGAATGGTAGGGAAGTTCTGAATACCAACCCAAGGCGCAGGATTAGGAGGCACGTGAGGTCTCTCCATGCATTTGGCATAGCCCTGAGCCACCGTATAGCCTATCTGCTTCAGTCCCCAACCTCTCATATCTTTCCTTCATGCGTGCAATGGAGCCATCCCATGCAGCATCTTTAACAATGTAGCATAATCTGATCGCAACGCAGGTGGGATGGTGATCTATTTCCAGCCAGACCAGCTGTCTCCACACCATTTCGATATGTCCCTGAGTGTTTTTATATTTACTTCATCCATCCATGCCTTCAACTCGATCCTAAGACCCGAGTCCACCAACGGAGGCCTGTTCATGATGCTATCATCCCACAAACTAATGTTTTTACCATTTCCTGGAATCCAGTAGGCGTTGTTTCTTATTAGCGGGCCAGCTTTAATACTTAGAGTGCTAAAGGGGGTTCTGTTTTGGTTTTTGGACTGCTCCAGGCACCGAAGTCTCTGTCCTCTGAAATATTTCCTCCACGGCGGTAGTTGAACCCATCCTGGATTTGGAGCTATGATTTTCCAAATCAGTTTGGCTCCCATAGCTAAGTTTTGTATATTGAGATTTTTGAAGTTCAATCCTCCCTCCTGCAGCGGTCAGGAGACTATTTCCCAACTGACAAGAGAGATTCTCTTCTCATTATGTTTTCCTCCTTTCCAGAGAAATTTCTTGATTAGCTCCTCCATCCTCTTAATGATTCCCACAGGCGCCAAAAGAACAGAGAATTGAAATAGCGGCAGGCTGCTAAGCACATATTTGATGAGCACTGATTTTCCAGCAATGTTGAGCCAGGAGGATCCCCAGGCCTGCATTTTTGCTTTGAATTTTTCTATCTAAGAATGTCAATCCTTGCTCAAAGCCCTCTTATGAAAGATGGGCAACCTAAGGTATTTAAAGGAGGTCCAAGATGCTGAAGCTGCAAAGCCTAGACATCTGGCTATGGAACTTGCAGAAGCTGCAGAGATATTCCAGCAGTATATATGACATTTACCCTTGTTTAGTTCACTGCCCAATACTTTACAGTAATCTTCCAGCACTTCTTTAAATTTTTTTGCAGAAAGATGAGTTGCAGCCCCCAACAATAAGGTATCATCTGCGAAGAGGGCATGGTTGATGCTCTTAACCCCTCATGTTATGCACAGGCCAGCTATATCTTGGTCTTGTTGCTTCTTATCTAAATAGAAGCTGAGGACATAGGCTTGCAGCACAAAGAGGAGGGGTGAGAGGGGGCACCCCTGCCTTAGCCCTCTAGAAGCTTTGAAGAAGTTAGCATCCCTGCCATTCACTAAAGGTGCAATACAGGGTTATGAAATACAAGCTCTAATCCATTTGATAAAATTTTGACCAAATCCAAGCTTGTGCAAAACAACAAACAAAAAGCTATGTCTTACATGATCAAATGCATTAGCTAGATCTAGTTTAATGACCATACCTTTTTCCTTTCGACGAAGGCTAGAATGGGTTGCCTCTTGGACCAAGATGAAATTATCTACTAGCTGTCTGCCATTTATAAATCCACCTTGATTCTTCGAGATATAGCATAAGGATATAGGGCGGAATCTATTAAATGTGTTTGCACATTTTTCTTTAGGGATGAGGACGAGAAAAGCTGAGTTTGTGCAGCCTCCAATTTTCTGACACTCTTGGGACTTCTGGATCATTTTAAAGAGCTCCTTATCAACTGTCTGCTAACAGGTCTGAAGAAATCTAGTCATGAAACCATCCAGTCCCGAGGCTCTGTTGGGATCCATTGCAAAGAGGGCTTCCCTAACTTCATTTTTGGTGATTTTGCCTTCAAGGGCCTGATTCATTTTAACTGTGATGAGGTTGGGAACAATATATAGCAGATTGTCATTTTGGCTAGCCTCCATGTCTTCACAATACATCTTCTCAAAGTGATCTCAAGCTGCCTTCTTGATGCTGGCAAAATCCTTTAAGGTGCAGTTATCTTTTTTGATTTCAGAGATAGAATTACGACATTTCCTGGCTTGAGCTTGCTTGTGGAAAAAAGAAGAGTTTCTATCGCCAGCTTTGAGCCATAAACTATTGGGCTTGAGCCTCCAAAATTCTTCTTTTGCCAGACAAGCCTTATGGAATTTATGTTGTAACTGAGACTCCTTGTCCAGCTCTTCTTTACTGATTTCAGCAGCTTCTAGGTGGAGGTGCTGCTTTTCTAGGGTGCTTTGGATTTTTTTCTGTCAACAATGGGATTGGGCAAGGTCTTAGCCCAACCTTTCAGCAAAGCTTTTACTCTTCGAAGTTTTTCCTCCCAAACTAAAAAAGGGGAACCCTTGATTGGATCTTTCCAGCAATCTCTTACCTTTTGCATGAAGTCTGTCTCTTTAGTCCATAGAGAGCTAAATCTGAAAGGGATAGGTCCCAGATCCTTAGAAGTCAATAACTCTAGGCTAATGGGCTTGTGATCTAATACACTGCTATGGAGAATACACATTCTAGCCTCTAACCCAAGAAGCAGGAAGGAACTTTGGAAAAAAAATCTATCAAGTCTTGCCGCTATGTGAACCAATCCAACTCTCTTATTTGACCATGTGAACGTGCCAGTAACCGGCTTTATATCTAGCAAGTCCCAGTCTTGCATGAGGTCTTCTGCCCATTCTCTTACTGGATCTCTAACTATGCTACCTCCTCTTTTTTCTATTGAGAGGAGGGTGAGGTTTAGATCTCCGGCTATGATTATGTTTTCCAGATTCTCTAGATCTGCTAGGCTTTTGATGGAGTCCCAGTAGCTTTTTTTCTCCCTTGCATTGTTAGGAGCATACACATTGAATAGACAAATAATCTCCTTGGATTCTAAATGCTGCATTTTTAAAAAAATCTAGTGGGTATTTAGGGACTCAGAGATTAATGAAAACTTATTAGTGTTCCATAGCGACCCAAGCCCTCCCGATGGTCCATGGGCAGACATTGCATGCACTCCACTTTTATTCCAAAATATTTTGCTTGCTTCGAGGAAAGTTGTGTCCTCCAATTTAGTCTCCTGGATGAGAAGGATGTCTGGGGCTTCCAATATTATTAAACTATTCATTGCTTCTTCCTTAGCTATGGTGCCCATTCCCCTATAATTCCAGGAGACTATCTTCATCATTTATTTTTGCTGGGTAGAGAGGCCAGCAAGGTTTTGAAGGCCTCAGCGGCGGAAGGCAGAGGAGGGGAGGAAGGCCCCTTGTGGGAGTCAGGTCCTCCATGGAGAGCCAGCAGACCCAACCAGGCTGGCCGCAGCCTACAGCAGAGCCCTCGGCGGATGCACTTGCAGGTTCAGAACACGCAAAAAGCGGACGCGCTCGCAGGCTTCAGATCGCGCAGAATGCAGATCTCACAGGTTGCAGAGCAAAAAAATCTAATAAAATTTTTTTTAATTGTTACAAAAAAAATTTATTCCCCAATTATTTGTGTATTTTTTTATTTTGAGGTTTTTTCTTTAAGTTAAAATATTTTCATGTGTTCAATTTTTTTTTTTTTTTTTTTTTTTTTTTAATTCTTGTTTTGCACACCCATTCTCCTGCACATACCCCTTGTTCTGTACATATTTTACTCGGCACAAACCTATGGCTCCATAAGACTATTATTTTGCATAGATGAATGTGTAAAAGGTTAAAATGAAAAATATGTTAACTGTTGCAACAATTTCTTGATCTCCCACTTATTATGCAGTTTTTTATTTTATTGTTTTTGCTTAAAGTTAAAATAATTCCATGCCTGCAGAAATAAGTTTATGTTCTTTTCCTGCCCATGCATTACCTTTGGACACCTATTCTCTCACACATAACCCTTTTTTTGTACATCCCTTACTACGCTTGTTCTCCATAGCTAAATGTGTAAAATTTGAAAACAAAAAAATATGTTAACTGGTTACAACAACTTTTGATTTCCCAATTATTTGTGCACTTTCTTATTTTAAAGTTTTTGTTTAAGGTTAAAATAATTTCATGTGTTGGGAAAAAATTTATGTTCTTGTTCCGCAAACACAATCCCTTTGCATAGTTAATCTCCCGCACATACCCCTTATTTCATACATCCTTTACTCCGCACACATTCTCGACTCCATACACCTGTGGTTTTGCATCTATAAATGTGTAAAAGTTTAAAATAAAAAATAATTTTTATGCTTAAAGTTAAAATAATTTCATGTGCATGGAAAACTGATTATGTTCTTGCTTTGCACACACATTCCCTCTACACACTTGTTCTCCTACACAATTGACCACAACTGCGTACATACCCCCCCAATCCCTTGATTAAGTAAAGGACGTGGGAAGAGCACTAACAATGGTAGGCTAACAATGTCGTTGTCACTGTTAGGATAATAATGTCAATGTCAGAGAACTCACCTATGGAATGGCCATTTAGATTTTTATTTTTATTTTTTATTTTTCGTCATGCACTGACAAATATTGAAATTAAATCATCCTCCATGAGGGAATTGCATCACATCAAGGCTCATTTAACCAATGGAAAATTATAAATAAGATTTTTCAAAAATTAAGAAAATATTTTTTAATTTATGTGAGAATGAAAATATTCAACATTTTCCGAAAACTTTAGTTAAAGTTACAAAATCACAAGAAACTAATCCACATTCAAGGGACTATTTACAACGAGGAAAAAATTTCTTCTTAAAATTAAAATAATTTCATGTGTGCAGACAAAAAAAATTATGTTCTTGCTTCGCACATACATTCCCTCTTCACACTCATTCTCCTGCACATACCCGCTATTCCACACATCTTTTACTCCACACATATCACTGAATCCATACACTTGTTGTTCCACATAGGTGAATGTGTAAAAGTTAAAAATGAAAAAATATGTTAACTGCTACAACAGATTTTGATTTCCCAATTATATATGTAGTTTTTTATTTTAATTTTTTTCTTAAAATTAAAATAATTTCATTCATGGGGAAAAAGTTTTTGTCTTTGTTTCGCACATGTATTCCCTCTGCACACTCGTTTTCCTACACATACCCCATGTTGCGCACATCATTTACTCTGTACTCATCCCCGACTCCATGCACTTCTTGTTCTGCATAGCTAAATGTGTAAAGTTTAAAATGAAAATTGAAGTTTATGCTTAAAGTTAAATTTAATTTCCTGTGTGTCGAAAAAGGTTTAAGTTCTTGCTCCATGCACGCATTCCCTATGCACACTTGTTTTCCTACACAGATGTCCATGACTATGGACACCTGCTCTCCTACCTCTCTCTTACGTAAAGGACCTCGACAAAGCACTAACAATGTTAGACTAACATCGTTAATGTCAACGCTAGTGTTAAAACACTCATCAACGAAATCTAACTATTTAGATTTTATTTTATTTTTCCATTTTTAAAATTATTTGTCAAACACTAACAAACACTAAAATTAAATCATTCTTTACTAAAAAATTATGTCATATCATGTTATTCAACCAATAAAAAAATGAAAAATAATATTTTAAAATTTTAAAAAAATATTTATTAATTTACAATAAAATACAAATATTCAACATTTTATAATAATTTTGATTAAAATTACAAAAACTTAACAAAATAATCCACAATCAACCCTATAAGTTGATTACTATAATTCCTCACAAAGAGAGGAACAAATAAAATTTAAATAACACACAACTAAACTTCCACTCCATTGATGGAATTTAAATAAGACCTGCATTCCATTTATAAGGTCGCCACAATGTGGATATCCTAATTAGACATTCGCTATCATTATTCTTTAGCGTTATAAATTGTTTATTAATTGGATTTGGATTGAGTTTGAATAAAGTTACTTTGTAATTA
>APFE030695887.1:21046-38762 GCA_000404065.3 Pinus taeda | reverse complement strand
TTTTTTTTTTTTTTTTTTTTTTTTTTTTGGGATTAATTATTTAGTTATAAACTTGGCATTTCAAGTTATATTATAAAGCGCATTTGATTAGACCCAAGTAAATAAACGACAAAAATGTCTTGTCGGTTCTGAATAAGAAAGGCGCATGATTCAACGGTTCATATGGCCCCCGCCCGAATCAATGGCGGGGAGAGCTTTCACACCCCCTCGACTATTTCTCATTAACACGACCGGGGGGGTGGTCCACAAAGAGGTTTCTAAGGCAGACACCCCACCATACGTGTCGCCCATACATCACTCACACCTGCTCGCTCAAAACACAACAACTCACTACCACCAAACACCCCCCCCCCCCCCCCAAACAAACCACTTGTGGTTTCCCTCCGCCAACGACTCTTTCACCCTGTCAAAGCCGTTATCCCTCAACTAATCTCGAGCTACCACCTCACCTACCCATTGCTTATTTGATCCATCCATTACCCCCTCGTACACTAACTGCCCCATTTTTCATGCCTGTTACACCTACCCATTGCAGACCCTCTCATATGCATTAAATGCTGCTACGACTATAAATATAACCGTTACCCCTTCCCGCATCTTATAAATAAAACAAAACTTGCCTCTTTGTCACTTTCTTTTGATTATTTTCAATTGTTTGCAGGTTTACAGTGTTGCGAAACTTCTTGCCTTTTGCTCAATTTGTCACTTATAACTATTTTTTTTCTTGTTTGCCACCATGGCCCCAAAAGAAAAAATTAAGAAGAAAAGCATAGAGGAAGCTACTGCTACCCCAACCTAGCTTGACCTTGACCACTTCTCACTAGTCAATTCACTATTCAAAGTTGTAGAAGTCAAATGTGAGTTCGATTTCTATGAACTGCATTTGTGGCTTAAACAAAATTATCTCGATAAACAAGATCCCATTAGGTTTTGGGAATCTTTGCTACCTTTCTTTAGTTTTCCCAAGACACATGAGTTCCCTGACCTTATTACCTTGTGTCAAGCCAAGTATGATCCTGTGAAAAGGGTAGTCATGGCTCAAAATGGAGACATTCTGATAATCATTTCTACTCAAACCATAAATTAAATGCTCTTAATTCCTCAAATTGACTCTTTGACTCAATTTTCACCAACAACACTTATGGATCTATACCATAAGTTAACCTTCCCACAAAGAGCCCAAATATTCGAAATCTTTTTGGCTGGGCATGTAGAATTTCCCAAAAGAAATCCACCTTACTCATCTTCCATGTTTCCTGAAGCCTCCAGACATTGCATTTCCTTGCTTTCCTATTTATTAGGATATCCTGATGACCAGTCCGTTGATGAGGTTATCCTTGGTTTCTTATCAATCTTTAATAAAGATCAACAACCAGCATTCAATATAATTACGACCAATTCTTGGTTGATAATATACATGAACAATTCATGAACTTCATTGTGCAGGGAGTGTTCAATTACATATTTGTAATTTTGCACATGCTTCCTTTTCAAAAGGGTGATCTGTTACCTATCAAACTCAACAAGCATGATGAACAAGGAGTGAATCAATCAGTGATTCACTGGACATAAATGGCCAGGACAAATTCTACTACCTCATCATTTGCAAAATTTATAGATGCATTCATACATCCAGTGGCACAACTCCTTAACTATCAGACAATGCCCAAGATTGGGGATGAAATTAAGAGGATCCTACACTTAAGTGACCAAACCAAAACTGGTGACTGGTATTTATACTAGAACTACATTGAAATAAGAATATATGGTTGTGAGCTTGCACCATACAAGCTGCCTAAATATGTTCCTTTGAGAATATTTTCTCTCGAATATATTAGGCAGATGATTCACATGGATGAGCTACATTTTGTGTAAGGTAAAATAAAGTCTCAATTCAATCTTAAAGCACAGATTGGGTCATTTATTTGCAACACTAGATCAACTGGTGTTGAGGTAGATACATTATTGAGAAAGATGAATTTCCAGCCTAGTTTCACCTGGTCCTATCATCCTTTTGGCATCATTTCTACTTTAAGGGTTAGTTTCAAGATGACTCCTTATAACCATACTCCAAGGTGAGAAATTATAAAGTTTATGAATCAAGAAACATGGATTGATGACACTCTTCAAGAAGCAGATGAGAAATTTGTGTCTACCCCCATTGAACAAACTCTAGTTGCTCAAATCAAGGAACAAAAAAGGATAAGAGAGGAAACTTCATCTATTGAAGATTTTCTCAAAGGGTTCATTTTTCAACAAAAGAAGCCTAAGGTGAGCTTGGTCACATCAACATAAGGGACTCCACCAGTGATCATTGATCTTGGAGATCCAGAAGTGTCTACATTAGCAGGAGTTAGTGCTTCAACCACTCCTCCTACAACTTCACCTTCTAGAAAACCTCTAGAAATTATTCAGTTACAAAAACCAACACTTCAGATGATCAAAACGTATTTTCAAGGTTCCTAGAAATTAAGCAAAAAAATGAGACCTTAAAGTTTAATGTATATAGTCAGTTCTCGAAGCAAATTTCAACCTCCCAACATTGACTCCTTTCTGCTTTTGACAGTGAGAAATGCAGAATGCAAATGGCTTTCTTACAATCTCAGATTCCATTTCCTAAATCACCATCTGATTACAAAAAAGACTGTGTTTTCATTTGACACCAGTCAAATGCATCCAATTGACAAGATGGATATGCACAACCAGACTGGTGAGATGTTGTTTTCTTCTATGACAACTACATCCATGCCTCTTTCTAAACTTATGACAAACCTATCAAATGTTCAGTCCCAACTTAAGTTAGAAAAGATTTATTCTCTAGCTAAAGACAACATAATAAAATCACTAGAATATTTTGTGATTAAAGTGGTATATGATCCCAAGGATGTAAAAGCTGCAGAACTACCCCTTAAGAAGAAAGATGCAGGCATTGTTGCATTGAAGAAACAATTGAATTTGCCTTCAACAGAAGATCCTCTAACCAAGGATATGGCAGAAATTGAAAAACAAAATGAGGATATGCCTCAAGCTTATCATTGAGCAGAATATACAGTTGAAGAAAATGGAAGAGCATATTGAAGAGCTATTGAAGGAGAAGGAAACAACATAGCTTGCCATGGTGCCCATCACAACAGTCCCAATAACAGTTGCAGGTAAAAAGCCTAGTTTGTCATCTACAACCATTTAGTCGACATCAACAACAGCTGACCCAACTAGATTAGCAGAAGAACTATCAATACAAAAGTAGGAAAACCAGAAACTACTTCAGAAATTCCAAAACCTAGAATTGCGGAAAGTGAAAAATGATACTTTGTATCTACAAGAAATGTAGAAGACTCACAAATTGGAACTTAAAATCCAGAAGTTGGAAAGTGATTCCCTGATGGCAGACACTTTGTCTCATGCCAAGGAAAGTATTTGGACAAAAATCAGCCAATCCATGACAGAAATGTGGCCATCCATACAGATTATTTTTGAGCAGCAAGAACTCATCAGTAGATGGAGAGCAGTGATTGAAGAACAAAAATCAGCCTTGAAGACCAAGCTAGCAGAAGCCACATATATGATAAAGGTTTTAAATTTAAAAACCAAAGAAGAATTAGAAGAAATAAACATCTTTGACAAAACAACTACCATCTTAGAAATCAAGAAGGTATTACTAGAAAAGGAATTTGATCAATCAATTAGAAACTAAGTGTCAAACCCTAGATATTTCTGTCAAGAGATTTCGTTCAAAATTTATTGTTTTAAATCAAAAAGGGTTGCCGGGATTAGTAGGTTAGAATGATAAATTGATTAGATTAGATTGTTGTGGCAGTAGACAGAACCAAATTTGTAGGGGTTAAAGGACAAATAACAAGGAAGGATTTCCTAGAAGCCTTGGAGTATGATTTAACCATCTTACATGAAATCAAACACTTGTTTCTCACCAAGCCTAATTTTGAGAGATACACATAGGTGGATGAAACATTTAGAAAGATGGTAAATGTAGAAATCCCAAGTGAACAAAGATGGGATCAATTGTGTGAAACAATTGAGTAATTTCTAATTTTTAACAGCAGGACAACTCATCAGTGTTTTCACGCTAGATCATCAACAGATCCCCAAAGGATAGAGCCACCTCTTAAACAGTTTTTCGATTCCTATTATATTGTTCTATTTTTGTAATTTTGTACTATTTTGGTATTCTATTCCAAAAAGATTGTAGATCTTTTGCAAAATTTTGTATAAATAACTCCCTCTTTGAGTTATTGTGGGTTGAACCCTTGAACAAGTTATCAAATAGATTTTTACTAAGCTGGAGCATTTTTGAAATAATAAAAGATTATGGATTTACCTCATATGGTCCGTCTCTTAGTGAGTTGTATTTCATCTTGTGTATTCATTATGTTTTCTTCATATAAATTAAGCCTTTTGCAGTTATCCGATTTAAAATTTAATTGAATTTCAGTTTCATTTTGAATCCTTTGTGAAGTTGTAATTTAAATAAGAGAATAATTTACAAAACTATTTGTTATTGTAAATTCCTCTTTGAATATAAATTACATTAGATCTATGTAATAGTTTGATTATATTCTGTTGATTAATAAAGCACCGTTTTCTTAATTTCTTCTTGTAAATGGTTAAATATTCAGTTTGAATATCAAATCAATTATACCTCTCCACACTCTACTTCTCCATCACATTAAAAGAAAACTAACCATGTGCAGATAAAGAACAACCTTTTATTTTACTTAAGAATCTATCTAAGTTTAAAGCACCCATTTATAAAATAGTTCACTAGTCATCCATTCATTCAAAACAATAAAACATTATATATGCTTTGGCATAACTAATTGACCTTAGGTTATCTCAAAGGACAACATCAGATTGGCACTGTTGTCGGGGAGCAAAGGGCTGAAAGTTAGATTTTTCCTTTCCTTTAAGGTGAATAAAGGATAGGATATAGGTCAAAATCTTTCAACTGGCAATTCCACTGGTCCAATATGGCTCCTTTTAAGAATACTATATCACGTTCAGATTCTGATATTGTTAACCCTCTACTAGATCTAGAAAGACTTATTAGGGGGCCTCTTCAAGGAGAAGACATAAAACCTCTTCTTCTTCTTCAAATTTACACCCTGAAGACATATCATCTGTAGATCCTTTTTCATTTGTGCCATCTAATCCTGATTGGACTGAACTACCTCCTAGGGTTTTTGAACTCCATTAAAGAGGAGTAGATCTTCCATCAGCGATTTTAATACAATCACTTGAGTCATATCAAGTGCCATCTATTCCTATAAAGTCACCTTCATCTGAGGAAGAATTGGGTTTACATTTACCTGAAATCAAACCTACAGACTTCATTTCTCCAACTCCTTATTCTATTCCATCAACTTCTACTAATCTTGAAGAGACATTCTCTGTCTATTCAAATCCTTTGTTTGATAATAAGGAAGATTTTCCATTAGGAGTTCCGAAGTTGGTTATCAAAACCCCTTTGAAATCTTCAAGGAGGTCTCCTCCCTCTTTTTCTCCTCCACATACTAATACCCCTACCGACTCCTCTTCATCACCTTCATCTTCATCATCTTCCTCTTCCTCATCATCATCCACTTAGTCACTCTAGGCTCCTCCTGCCAATATGGCTTTTTGACCCATTGTGCAAGCAAGATATGCTGCCCTAGTCCTTCCTGGAAACTTGGCAAATTTTCCTGATGGATATCTGAAGCATTTACAAATATTTAATGAAGAAACATGTCCCTCAACAGAGGATCATGTATTAGCTTTTCTAGATTTTGCTGACAATATGAACATAGAACAGGAAGATGTTTATATGAGATTATTTGTGCAATCCTTAGAAGGAAATGTTAGGATCTAGTTTAGGAAACTTAGAGTTGACTCTATTACAACATGGAATGAGCTCATAACTATCTTTAAAAATCAATGGGGAGTAAAGAAGGATCATGTTTACTTTCTCACTGAATTTGAAGAATTAAAGAGAAACCCTGGTGAACTAGTTGCTGAATTCATCAAGAGATTTAATAAACTCTATCATAAAATGCCTGTTGATTGTAAACCACCAGTAGCAGCTACAAAAGTCAGATTTTCCAAAGCATTTGAAGATGACTTTGTAGTCATGCTAAGATAAAGGGTATCTAACACATTGGAAGACATGCATACAAATGCTATAGAAGTAGAAGCTAATAGGTCTACTTCTGGCAAACTTAAAGCTAAAGTAGAGAAAGAAGAAAGAAAATTAAAAGCTAGGATTGATGATTCATCTTCTTCCAAATCTAAACTTGAAGATCAGAAAATTGATGAAATTGCATCTTTACTTAGAACTAATTAGCAAGCTGTTGTTATACCTCAAGCTCAAACTCAATTTCGAAGAGCTCCTCAAATGCAAATTCTTTAGAGACCATGTTCTGATCAAAACATTCAACCACCCTTGTTGATTGATGATCAACAACCACAGGATACAGGCCCTTTAATCACTGACGATACCAATAATATTGATTCTTCAGTAGTACAAATGGCAATAGTTCCTTCATCTTCTCCTTAGTCTTTTGAACAAGAACAAGGAGATGCTCAACTTTCAAAATACCAAGCATTCTCTGAATTTTTATTGCAGAATTAAATAAGAGGTATGATCTAAGACCTAGATCAGGCCCAGGTAGACCTTCAAATATACCGCTATAATCAAACCTACAATAAAATATATTTAAACACAATCTCCAACACCTCAAACTACAGAGTCATCCACTGAAACCTTTTCATCTGACAAGACCATTTTGACAACTTTCAATATTGAAAAGGAATTGGAAAGGGTCAAGGTTCCTATCCCTTTAGCTGAACTTTCCAAAAACCCTGGTTATAAAAATCAAGTGTCTAAATGGATACAGTCCTCTAGTGTAGATGTTGAGGGATATTTTATTAGTTTGCAAGATGAAAAACCCTTAGTAGTGTTTGGCCCTATTTCTGATATGATTGATGAGATTGTTCCACCATTTTATGTAACTTTAAAGGTTCATGACTTTCTTTTGTATAACTACATGCTTGACTCTGGAGCTTCTCATAACCTTATGCCAAAGGTAATTATGGACCAACTTCAGCTACAAGTTACTCGTTCTTATCACGATCTTTACACCTTTGATTCAAATAAAGTACCATGCCTAGGATTAATCAAAGACCTAGTTGTGACCTTAGCCCAAATGCCTGTCAAGAGTATAGTTTTAGACATAGTTGTCACTGATATTCCTGCTAAGTTTGGCATGCTCTTGTCTAGATAATGTCGTGCTAAACTTGGAGGATCACTTCAGATGGACATGTCTTTTGCTACTATTCCAGTCTATGGAGGTGAACATTTAAGGTTATATAGGGAAGTCGGGTTCCTTCATACTATTTGTAGGTCTGATCAAGCAAAAAATCACCCTATTTATGCAGTAGATCAGTATTTTGGTTGCTTTCAATTATCTTTACAAAATTCATCAAACACTCAACTTGCCATTGAAAAATATAGTTTCCAAACCTAAAATTGTAGAATAAGGTATCTGGAAACTTTATTTTGACGGCTCTTTCTCAAAGGAAGGAGCATGAGCAAGAATTGTTCTAATTTCACCAAATAAAGAAAACATAACTTAGTCATGTAAACTTGAATTTGAGGTCACCAATAATGTGGCTGAGTATGAGGCTTTTCTTCTTGGTCTTGAGCTAGCTAAGAGTCTAAAGTTTCAAAACTTGAGTGCCTTTTCTGATTTTGAGCTAATAGTGAAGCATGTTAGAAATTTGTGTCAAAAAAAACACCCAATACTCAGATCCTATAGAAATGAAGTTTGGATACAACTGAAAATTTATTCCAAGGATTTAACATAACTGCTATACCCAGGGATGAAAATATGCATGCTGACTCACTAGCTGTCTCAACAACCTCTTTCAAAATCCCTTAGCCAGTATTGTTAGAATACCATATTCAAGTCAAGTATAGACCATCAATTCTTGATAGCCTTAAACAATGGCAGATTTTTGAGGATGATGAACAATTAAAATCTTTTCTTCAAGTCATTCATGAATTTTCAAATATGCAAATTGAAGAAGGTCAAAGAGATGTTCAGGTTTCAAATTACCAAAGCACAAAAACTTCATTCAACCCTAAAATTCTTGATCATGATATCATCCAATTATCTAATAATTTTATTCCCAAAGGATTAGTTCCATTGGAAAAATTATTTGATAATAATGATGTTTCTAAAAACCCCTTGTTTAACTCACCTAAAGAAGAAATCGAAGAATGCAATATTGGGACTTTAAATGATGTGAGAAATGTTAAATTGTCATCAACCTTGCCTTTGGATGTAAAAATCAAATACTTGAATCTTCTTAAAAATTACAAAGATGTTTTTGCCTGGTCTTATAATGAGTTAAAAACTTATGATACATATTTGATTGAGCATAAGATTCCTTTGAAACCAGAAGTAAGACCCTTTCAAAAAAAACTAAGAAGAATCAATCCCATACTACTTCCAATTATTGAGAAAGAGCTCAAAAAGTTGCTTGATGCTCATATCATAGTACCTTTAAGGTATTCTGACTGGGTAGCCAACGTTGTTCCTGTCAAAAAGAAAAATGGTGAGATTAGGCTATGTGTAGACTTTTGAAATCTGAACAAATCATCTTTAAAGGATAACTATCCATTGCCCAATATGGATCATCTACTTCAGAAAGTTTCAGGTGCAAATAGGATTTCTATGCTAGATGGATTTTATGGTTACAACCATATTGTGGTAAGTCAAGATGACCAAGACAAAACTGCTTTCACCACTTCCCGGGGTACATTCATGTATGCTAGAATGTCATTTGGGTTGATCAATGTTGGAGCCACTTTCCAAAGAGCCATGGATTTAGCATTTCTAGGTAAAACATCTAAATTTTATGTCATTTATCTAGATGATTTAACTGTTTTCTCTCATTCTAATGAAAATCATTTAAAACACTTGAGTAAGGTTTTTGACAGGTGCAGGAAATTTGGCATATCCATCAATCCGAAGAAATCTTTATTTGTTGTAAAGGAAGGGAAATTACTAGGGCATATAATTTCCATGGAAGGAGTTATAATTGACCCAAAAAGAGTTTCAGCTATTCAGACCCTATCTCTACCAAGGAATAAGAAAGAGATACAAACCTTTCTTGGGAAAATATTTTTTCTCAGAAGATTCATCCCTAATTATGCAGAGATAGTTAAGGATATAACTGATATGCTAAAGAAAAACAATGAAGTGAAATGGACAATTTCTGCTAGATATGCTTTTGGTCAAATAAAAAAGGCCATATCTGAGGCCCCTACATTAGCCAATCCTGATTATTCTTCACCTTTTAGCATATTTTCTTTTGCATTCTAGACAACCTTAGCTCATGTACTTTTACAGAAGAACACAAATGGTGATGACCACCCAATAGCCTTCTTTTCCAAAGTCATGAGGTATGCTAAGCTTAGGTATGATATTATTGAAAAACAAGCTTATATCTTAATCCAATCCCTTAAATCCTTTAGAACCTTTGTCTTGCATTCACACATTACAACTTATGTCCCTAATCATGTTGTTAAAATTGTTTTGACCTAGCCTGATACTGATGGAAGAAGAGGAAGATGGATTGCTAAAATCCTTGAATTTGACCTTGAAATTAAGACCATAAAGCTAGTAAAGGGTCAAGGCCTGGTCAAATTGTTAGCTGAATCCAATTTCAAAGTATTGGGGATAAATCCAGTTTCTAAAATTTCATCTAGGTAGAATCCAAAAGAACCTTCTTCAATTTCATCTGGGGGGAATCCACAAGAACCTTCTCCTCTTAGAGAAGGGGAGAACCCACAAGAAATTCTTTCTTCAGATCAAGCCATTCTTTTTCATATAGATCATGAATATCTACTCTCTAATTGGTACTCTTATATTGTGCAGTTTTATAGGGATTTTCAATGTCTAGTTGAACTTAACTTGAAGCAGTTCAAAGCCCTGAAGCTTAAAGCAGTAAAATAATGCATTATCAATGCTAATCTATACTGGAAAGATTCTCTTAATACCCTTCTTCTTTGTTTAACTGAAATGAAACAGAGGGAATTATATATCAGTTCCATTCAGGGTTTTGTGGTGGACACTATGCCTAGAGAGCATTAGCCTACAAAATTTTAAAGGCAGGTTTCTACTGGCCCACACTTTTTAAAGAAGTTCGAGCAAGAGTGAGAAGTTGCATACCACGCCAATTATTTGCAGGGAAACAAAAACTGTCAGCACTTCCTTTGGTCCCAGTATTGGTTTAAGATCCTTTTCTACAATGGGGATTGGACTTTATAGGTGATTTGGATTTCAACAGGAACACAAAAAATTACAGATATAACGATACATATAGAGATGCAATAGAAATAATACTTTATTTCATTACTGTAAAATATTAAAAGATGCTTACAAACAGAAATGGAAATAAACTAGCTAGGGCGATGGTAGCTTATCTCTGAGAAGAGATGTGGTGGCTACATGCCTCTGAACTGTGTTACAATGAGGCTCGAAGGCCTATTTATTGTTGAGAAACAATGGAAAACCCTAAACATAAAAAACCTAACCTTAGGAGATGAAACGCCAAACTGTGGGCCCCATTTTAGGTAAATTGGTACATCAATTTCCCGGGGTCGTAACTTTGGCATATGATCTCCATTTGATGCGCACAATATATCGTTAGAAAGATCTATTTGAGGGCTACTACTTTGCAAAGACAAACATTGGTCAATGAACCATGTTGCTTTCAGTTTTCCCAAAAAACGTCGTTTAGGGCCTCAAAACGGCTCCGGAAGTTGAGGACCAGAAAAACTGCTAAAAATAGTAAACTGTGCTACAATTAAGGAAACTGAGAAATTGAAAGAGGCAGTTCTGGGTGTCCAAGTAGGATAGGTGGGTGGCCACCAATATCCACCTGGATCATTCCTACCCCCCTTAGGGAGAAATGGTTCCCATTGCGTTGAGTTCCTCCATTTGCTCAACTTGGTCCCTGGTGAGCTATTCTGCAATCTCTGATGTGTCCAGTAATGGTGGGAAGCATGGTCGATGATGGTCCACATTGAACACTCTGTGCAAGTGAAGGAATGGGGGAATTTTGTGTTTAAAGCCTTGGTAATGGTGTAAGGATCATGTCGAAGTGGTCAGAGCTTCTGATGGGCTCTTGTAAGTCGTTCTTTTTGCAGATGCAACCAGACTTTGTTGCCCACCTAAAACTTGTGTGGTACCCCCGTGGGTGAGGAGAAGTTGTTCTTGTGTTCTTTCATGACCATATCCCTCTGTTGCTGGTGCTGCATGGAGGAACCCTTCACCGGGGTCATGGATGTGGTGACGATATTCCCCTTACTTTAGGAGCGAACCAGACAAAAAATGAATTTCCTAGTCTGGGAGATGAGTTTGCTGCCTTTCTTAGCAGCGATCAAAGAGGTGGCAGTAGGTGGGGCTACCTCCGGTATTTAGTATAATGAATTACCCAAAGAAATAATAACAACACGGGGCCTTGATTCATACACAACATGTAGCCTCCACAAGTATGGCTGACCTAATAATACATCACAAACATCTAGAGGTGCAACATCACACATTACCTTGTTTGTGAAGGGTTTGATGCTGTAGGGAAGGTGGCATTGCTAGCGAACTTGAAGGTCTCGTCCTTCGTGAAGCCACCTAATACTATATGGCTGCGGGTGTGGTGTAGTCGGTTGGCCCAAATGCTTCACGACCTTTGCTGAAATGAGGTTCTTTTGGCTACCACTGTCGACAGTGAATTACAGTGGTGAACCCTTCACCCACATCTGTGAGTGGAAAAGACGTTCCCCCTCCTTTGGATCTTCGGGCTCATTCTTCTGGATCTTAGCAGTGGCAACAATGGAGCTAGGCTCTGCGTCAATGATCTGCTTCCCTTTTCCATTCCCCTTGTCGGGTTCTGACTCAGGGTTGGAAGATGCATCTAATTATGAAGCCTTCAACTCGGCTGCCAACGATTGCTTGGTCTGACACTCACTTGTTTTATGAGTGGGGCTCTTGTGGAACTCACACCACTTTCCTGTGTCCTTATTTGACTTCATGGTGTTGTTCTTTTCTTGTAGCTTCAACGGGTTATCTTGGGTTTCCTTGTCTTGGCTTTGTCCTTGGTTCTGTGATTTGGAGAATCCTTTCCCTTGCTTTGGATTCGTAGATCCAAAGTCTCACTTCTTTTGTTTAAACTTCTACTCGATTTTGACAGTGTATCGATACGCCCTACCGAGCGAGGAGATGTTCAGGAACTCCATCTCTTCCTGCATGTACCTGTGTAGACAGCTGTGGTACTTGAGTACCAAACGTAGCTCAGAATCATTTATACCCAACTGTGTGCGAATGGTATGAAAAATGTTTGTGAAATCTGGCACATCTTAGTCCATTCCTTGTTGCAGCGTGGTCCAGTTTATGTAGTTGTCCTCATAGCTTTTGACAGGGTAGTACTGCTCCTTGATGGCACCCCGAAATGAATTCCAAGTGGGTGCGGCTGAAAATAGTGAGCCTGTACTTTCATCCTTCTGCTAGCAGTAGGTTTCCCACCAGTCCTTGACGTGGGGGGCTACTTTGAAAAGAGTGAAAATAATTTTTTCCTGACTGGAAAAATCATTAACAAAAAAATAACCCTCTAGCAGATTTAACCATTTATCTACGACATTTGGTCTATCTTACCCTCGAAGATGGGGATTTCAAAATTAACTTGTACCTTAAAGGTTGTGGCATTTCCAAAGTAGCTATTAGAAGCCAATGTGTCACCTTTGGGTAGCCGCTGAAAGATCTGGGCAAAGTTGTCCATCATCGCGTTCCTTTGTTGCTCGAGGGCTTCTTCGAGCAAGATTTTGATAGGATATCCTACCCCCTCGTCTTTCTTTTCATCCGCCATGGGAGTTCATCAGGATTTGTGAGGTTTATCTTGCAAAGGATCAACTAGATCGAGCCCTAGCTCTTTATATCCTGACCTCATTGGGGACATGAAAAGAAAAATAGAGAAAAAGCATATCGCTCTGATGCTGCTGATTTGGATTTAAACATGAACACAACAAATTACAGATATAACCATACATATAGAGATGCAGTAGAAATAATACTTCATTTCATTACTGTAAAACACTGAAATATGCTTACAAATAGAAATGGAAATAAACTAGCTAGGGCAATGTTAGCTTATCTCTGAGAAGAGATGTGGCGGCTACATGCCTCTAAACTGAATTACAATGAGGCTCAAAGGCCTATTTATTGTTGAGAAACAATGGAAAACCCTAAACATAAAAAAACCTAACCCTAGGAGATGAAACACCAAATTGTGGGCCCCGTTTTGGGTAAATTGGTACATCAACTTCCCGGGGTCGTAACTTTGGCATACGATCTCCGTTTGACACGCACAATAGCTCGTAAGAAAGATCTATTCAAGGACTACTACTTTGGGAAGAGTAACATCAATTGACAACCTATGTTGCTCCCAATTTTCCCAAAAACGTCATTTAGGGCCTTAAAACGACTTCGGAAGTTAAGGACCCGAAAAACTACTAAAAATAGTAAATTGTGCTACAATTAAGGAAACTGAAAAATTGAAAGAGATAGTTGTGGGGGTCCAAGTGGGAAAGGTGGGTGGCCACCAACATCCACCTGGATCATTCCTCCCCCCCAGGAAGCAATGGTCCCCATTGTGTTGAGTTCCTCCATCTACTGAACTTGGTCCCTGGTGAGTTGTTCTGCAATCTCTGATGTGTCTAGCAGATGATGGTCCACATTGAACACTCGGTGCAAGAAAAGGAATGGGGAAACCCTATGCTCCAAAGCCTTGTTTCCCACAACCTTGGTAATGGTGTAAGGACCATGTCGGAGTGGTCGAAGCTTCTGATGGGCTCTTGTAAGTCATTCTTTCTGCAGATGCACCCAGATTTTGTTGCCCACTTGAAACTTGTGTGGTACCCCTGTGGGTGAGAAGAAGTTGTTCCTGTGTTATTTCATGACCGTATCCCTCTTCTGCTGCTGTTGCGTGGCAGAACCCTTCGTGGGGGTCATGGATGTGGTGACGATCTTCCCCTTACATTGGGAGTGAACCAGACATAAAATGAATTTCCTAGTCTGGGAGATGAGCTCGCTACCTTTCTTAACAATGATCAAAGAGGTGGCTACAGGTGGGGCTACCTCTGGTATTTAGTATAATGAATTACCCAAATAAATAATAACAACACGGGGCCTTGATTCATACACAGCATGTCGCCTCCACAAGTATGGATGGCCTAATAATACATCATAAACATCTAGAGGTGCAGCATCACACAATACCTCATTTGTGAAGGGTTTGATGTTGTAGGGAAGGCGACACTACTGGCAAACTTGGAGGTCTCGTCCTTCGTGAAGCCACCTGATACTGTACAACTGCAGGTGTGGTGTAGTCAGTAGGCCCAACTACCTCACGATCTTTATTGAAATGAGGTTCTTTTGGCTGCTACTATCGACAATGAATTGCAGCGGCGAACCTTCACCAACATCTGTGAATGGAAAATATGTTCCCCCTCCTCTAGATCTTCGGGCTCATTCTTCTTGATCTTAGCAGTGGAAATAGTGGTGCTGGGCTCTGCGTCAATGATCTGCTTCCCTTTGCTATTCCCCTTGTGAAGTTCTGACTGAGGGTTGGAACATGCATATGATTCTGAAGCCTTCAACTCCGCCACCATCGACTGTTTGGTCCGACACTCACTTGTGTTGTGAGTGGGGCTCTTGTGGAACTCACACAACTTTCCTGTGTCCTTCTTCGACTTCGTGGTGTTTTTCTTTTTTTTTTGTAGCTTCGACGGGTTACCTTGGGTTGTCCCATCTTGGCTTTGTCCTTGGTTTTGTGATTTGGGGAAGCCTTTCCCTTGATTTGAATTTGCAGATTCAAAGTCTCGCTTCTTCTGTTTAAACTTATGCTCGATTTGACAGTGTATCAGTACGCCGTGCTGAGCGAGGAGATGTTTAGGGACTCTATCTTTTCCTAGATGTACTTGTGTAGGTAGCCACAATATTTGAGTACCAAATGTAGCTCAAAATCCTTGATACCCAATTGTGTGCAAAGGGTATGAAAAATGTTTGTGAACTCGGTCACATATTGGTCCCTTCCCTGCCGCAGCGTGGTCCACTTTATGTATTTGTCCTCATAGCTTTTAACAGGGTAGTATTGCTCCTTGATGACATCTCGGAATGAATTCCAAGTGGGTGCGGCTGAAAACAGTGAGCCCGTACTTTCATCCTTATGCTCACAGTAGGTTTCCCACTAGTCCTTGAAGTGGGGGGCTGCTTTGAGAAGAGCGAAAATAATCTTTTCTCGATTGGAAAAATCATGAACAGAAAAATAACCCTCTCGCAGATTTAACCATTTATCTATGGCATCTGTGCCTATCTTACCCTCGAAGATGGGGATTTTAAAATTAACTTGAATCTTAAAGGGTTTGGCGTTTCCAGAGTAGCTGTTAGAAGTTGATGCGTCGCCTTTGGGTAGCCACTGAAGCATCTGGGAAAAGTTGTCCATCATCACATTCCTTTGTCGCTCGAGGGGTTCTTCGAGCAAGATTTTGATAGGATCTCCTGCCCCCTCATCTTTATTTTCATCCGCCATGGGAGGCCATCGAGATTTGTGAGGCTCGTCTTGCAACGGTTCAATCGGATTGAGCCCTAGCTCCTTATATCTCGATGTCGTTGGGGACATGCAAAAAAAATAAGAAGAGAAAAAGAAGATTGCTCTGATGCCATTGATCCAGATTTAAACAGGAACGCAAAAAATTACAGATATAACCATACATATAGAGATGCATCATAAATAATACTTCATTTCATTACTGTAAAATACTGAAATATGCTTACAAACAAAAATGGAAATAAACTAGCTAGGGCGATGGTAACTTATCTCTGAGAAGAGATGTGGCAGCTACATGCCTTTGAACTGCATTACAATGAGGCTCGAAGGCCTATTTATTGTTGAGAAACAATGGAAAATGCTAAACATAAAAAAACCTAACCCTAGGAGACGAAACGCCAAACTGTGGACCCCGTTTTGGGTAAATTAGTACATCAACTTCTCAGGGTCATAACTTTGGCATATGATCTCCATTTGACGCACACAATAGCTCGTTAAAAAGATTTATCAGAGGAATAATACTTTGGGAAGAGAAACATTAGCCCACGACCCACATTGCTCCCGGTTTTCCCAAAAAATGTCGTTTAGGGCCTCAAAACGGCTCCGGAAGTTCAAGACCCGAAAAAAGTGCTAAAAATAGTAAATTGTGCTACAATTAAGGAAACTGAAAAAAAGAAAGAGACAGTTGTGGGGGTCCATGTGGGATAGGTGGGTGGCCACCAACATCCACTTGGATCATTCTTCCCCCCTTAGGAAGCAATGGTCCCCATTGCATTGAGTTCCTCCATTTGCTGAACTTGGTCCCTGGTAAGCTGTTTTGCGATCTCTCATGTGTCCAGTAATGGTGGGAAGCATGGTTGAAGATGGTCCACATTGAACACTCGGTGCAAGCAAAGGAATGGGGGAATGCTATGCTCCAATGCCTTATTTTCCACAACCTTGGTAATGGTGTAATGACCATGTCGGAGTGGTCGGAGCTTGTGATGGGCTCTTGTAAGTCGGTCTTTCTGCAGATGCAACCAGACTTTGTTGCCCACCTGAAACTTGTGTGTTACCCTTGTGGGTGAGGAGAAGTTGTTCCCATGTTCTTTTATGATCGTATCACTCTGATGCTGTTGCTGCGTGGAGGAACCCTTCGCGGGGGTCATGGATGTGGTGACGATCTTCCCCTTACTTTGAGAGCGAACCAGATAGAAAATAATTTCCTAGTCTGGGAGATGAGCTCGCTGCCTTTCTTAGCAACGATCAAAGAGGTGGTAGTAGGTGGGGCTACCTCTAGTATCCTGGACAATGAATTACCCAAAAAAATAATAACAACACGAGGCCTTGATTCATACAAAACATGTCGCCTCCACAAGTTTGGTTGACCTAATACTATATCACAAACATCTACAGGTGCAACATCACACAATACCTTGTTTGTGAAGGGTTTGATGTTGTAGGGAAGGTGACACTCCTGGCGAACTCAGAGGTCTCGTCCTTTGTGAAGCCACTCGATACTGTATGACTGCGAGTGTGGTGTAGTCGGTAGGCCCAACTTGTTGGAAATAATGCTTAATTAGTTATGTAATTAGCTGACAAAGTAGCCAACAGATTTTGTGTTCACTGCAAAATTAAAGCAGCAGATTGTTAGGGTGGTCAGTGTTGTTGGAAAGTGCTGTAAATTAGCTATAATGTCAGTAGATTTGTTTTAGAGTTGATTTTAGTAATAGTTTTACTATATAAGAATGTAGTTAATAGTTGAATAAAATATATGAGATTTGCAGCATTTTTTAGCTCACACAGTGACTGTGTTTTTTATTTATTTATTTATATATATTGTTCTTCATAGTACTGTTGGCTTCTCAGTTGGCATAAAATAATTCATTTCATATTCAACAAGTGGTATCAGAGCAGGTAAAATTGTTTTGGGTTAAAGTTGTATTGTTGGAATTTCGCCAAAGTTATTCATGTCGAATTCTAACCAGATGCTAGTTCCAGAATTTGATGGGAACGATTATGATTATTGGTGCATTAAGATGCTAACCTTTTTTATTGGAAAATATTTGTGGGAGAT
>APFE030695887.1:6751-18115 GCA_000404065.3 Pinus taeda | reverse complement strand
TTTTTTTGTTCTTCATAGTATTGTTGGCTTCTCAATTGGCATAAAATAATTCATTTCATATTCAACACAATTGCTTCACTACCTCTGTTGAAATGAGGTTCTTTTGGCTGCCACTGTCGACAATGAATTGCAGCAGTGAACCCTTCACGCACATTTGTGAGTGGAAAAGACGTTCCCCCTCCTCTGGATCTTTGGGCTCATTCTTCTAGATCTTAGCAGTGGCAATAATGGCGCTAGGCTCCGTGCTAATGATCTGCTAACCTTTGCCATTCCCCTTGTTGGGTTCTGACTTAGGGTCGAAACATGCATCTGATTCTGAAGCCTTCAACTTGGCTACCAATGACTGCTTGGTCCGACACTCACTTGTTTTATGAGTGGGGCTCTTGTGGAACTCATACCACTTTCCTGTGTCCTTCTTCGACTTCGTGGTGTTTTTCTTTTGTTGTAGCTTTGACGGGTTGTCTTGGGTTGCCCCGTCATGGCTTTGTCCTTGGTTCTGTGATTTGGGGAAGCCTTTCCACTGCTTCAGATTCGTAGATCCAAAGTCTTGCCTCTTCTGTTTAAACTTTTGTTCGATTTTGACAACGTATCGGTACGCCCCATCGAGCTAGGAGATAATCAGGAACTCCATCTCTTCCTACATGTACCTGTGTAGGTAGCCATGGTATTTAAGTGCCAAATGTAGCTCATAATCATTGATACCCAACTGTGTGCAAAGGGTATGAAAAATGTTTGTGAACTCCGACATATCTTAGTCCATTCCCTGCAGCAGCATGGTCCACTTTATGTATTTGTCCTCGTAGATTTTGACAAGGTAGTAATGCTATTTGATGGCATCGCAGAATGAATTTCAAGTGGGTGCAGCTGAAAATAGTGAGCTCGTACTTTCATCATTTTGCTCGCAGTAGGCTTCCCACCAGTCCTTGACGTGTGGGGCTGCTTTTAGAAGAGCAAAAATAATCTTTTCCTGACTGGAAAAATCACGAACAAAAAAATAGCCCTCTAGTAGATTTAACCATTTATCTACGGCATCTGTGTCTATCTTACCCTCAAAGATGGGGATTTCAAAATTAACTTGCACCTTAAAGGGTGTGGTGTTTCCAGAGCAGCTGTTAGAAGTCGATGCGTTGCCTCTGGGTAGCCGCTGAAGGATCTGGGCAAAGCTGTCCATCATCATGTTCCTTTGTCACTCGAGGGCTTCTTCGAGCAAGATTTTGATAGGATATCCTGCCCCCTCGTATTTTTTTTCATTCGCCATGGGAGGTCGTCGGGATTTATGAGGCTGGTCTTGCAAAGGTTCAACCAGATCGAGCCCTAGCTCCTTATATCTCGACCTCGTTGGGGACATGCAAAGAAAAAGAGAGAAAAAGCAGGCCGCTCTAATACCAATGATTTGGATTTAAATAGGAATGCAACAAATCACAGATATAGCCATACATATAGAGATGCAACAGAAATAATACTTCATTTCATTACTGTAAAATATTGAAATATGCTTACCAACAGAAATGGAAATAAACTAGCTAGAGCAATGGTAGCTTATCTCTTAGAAGAGATGTGGCGACTACATACCTCTGAACTGCATTATAATGAGGATCGAAGGCCTATTTATTGTTAAGAAAAAATGGAAAACCCTAAACATAAAAAAACCTAACCCTAGGAGATGAAACGCCAAACTGTGGGCCCCGTTTTGGGTAAATTGGTACATCAACTTCCTGGGGTCGTAACTTTGGCATACGATCTCTGTTTGACGCGCAAAATAGCTCGTTAGAAAGATCTATCCAAGGACTACTAAATTTGGTAGAGTAACATTGGTCAAGGTTTGATGTTGCCCCTGGTTTTCCCAAAAAATGTCATTTAGGGCCTCAAAACGGCTTTGGAAGTTCACGACCTGAAAAACTGCTAAAAATAGTAAATTGTGCTACAATTAAGGAAACTAAAAAATTGAAAGAGACAGTTGTGGGGGTCCAAGTGGGATAGGTGGGTGGACACCAACATCCACCTAGATCATCCCCCCCGCCTTAAGAAGCAATGGTCCCCATTGCGTTGAGTTCCTCCATCTCTTGAATTTGGTCCCTGGTGAGCTGTTCTGCAATCTCTGATGTGTCCAGTAATGGTGGGAAGCATGGTCGATGATGGTCCACATTGAACACTCGGGTCAAGTGAAGGAATGGGGGAATGATGTGATCTAGAGCCTTGTTTCCCACAGCCTTGGTAATGGTGTAAGGACCATGTCGAAGTGGTTGGAGCTTCTCATGGGCTCTTGTAAATCGTTCTCTCTACAGATGCAACCATACTTTGTTGCCCACCTGAAACTTGTGTGGTACCCCTGTGGGTGAGGAGAAGTTGTTCCTGTGTTCTTTCATGACCGTATCCCTCTATTGCTGCTTTTGCATGGAGGAACCCTTCACGGGGGTCATGGATGTGGTGATGAGCTTCCCCTTACTTTGGGAGCGAACCAGACAGAAAATGAATTTCTTGGTCTGGGAGATGAGCTTGCTGCCTTTCTTAGCAGTGATTAAAGAGGTGGTGGTAGGTGGGGCTACCTCTGGTATCCTGTATAATGAATTACCCGAAGAAATAATAACAACACGGGGCCTTGATTCATATACAGCATGTCGCCTCCACAAGTATGGCTGGCCTAATAATACATCACAAACATCTAGAGGTGCAACATCACATAATACCTCGTCTGTAAAGGGTTTGATGCTGTAGGGAAGGCGACATTACTGGCGAACTCGGAGGTCTCTTCCTTCGTGAAGCCACCCGATACTGTATGACTACGGGTGTGGTGTAGTTGGTAGGCCCAAATGCTTCACGACCTTTGCTAAAATGAGGTTCTTTTGGCTGCCACTGTGACAATGAATTGCAGCGTTGAACCCTTCACCCACATTTGTGAGTGGAAAAGACGTTCCCCCTCCTCTGGATCTTCGGGCTCATTGTTCTCGATCTTAGTGGTGGCAACAGAGGCAGTGGGCTCCGCGTCAATGATCTTCTTCCCTTTGCCATTCCCCTTGTTGGGTTATGACTCAAGGTCGAAACATGCATATGATTCTGAAGCCTTCAACTCGGCCACTAGCGACTGCTTGGTCTGACACTTACTTGTGTTATGAGGGGGGCTATATGGAACTCACACCACTTTCCTGTGTCCTTCTTTGACTTCGTGGTGTTGTTCTTTTCTTGTAGCTTCAACGGGTTGTCTTGGGTTGCCCCGTCTTGGCTTTGTCCTTGGTTCTATGATTTGGGGAAGCCTTTCCCTTGCTTCAGATTCGCAGATCCAAAGTCTCGCTTCTTCTATTTAAACTTCTCCTCGATTTTGACAGCCTATTGGTATGCCGGGCCGAGTGAGGAGATGTTTAGGAACTCCATCTCTTCTTGGATGTACATGTGTAAACAACCATTGTATTTGAGTACCAAATGTAGCTCATAATCCTTGATACCCAACGGTGTGCGAAGGGTATGAAAAATGTTTGTGAACTCCCTTCCCTGCTTATGACAGGGTAGTACTGCTCCTTGATGGCATCTTGGAATGAATTCCAAGTGGGTGCGACTGAAAATAGTGATCCCGTACTTTCATACTTCTGCTCGCGATAGGTTTCCCACTAATTCTTGACGTGGGGGGCTACTTTGAGAAGAGTGAAAATAATCTTTTCCTGACTGGAAAAATCATGAATAGAAAAATAAACCTCTAGCAGATTTAGCCATTTATCTACGACATCTACGTCTATCTTACCCTCGAAGATGGGGATTTCAAAATTAACTTGAACCTTAATGGGTATGGTGTTTCTAGAGTAGTTATTATAAGCCGATGCGTCGCCTCTGGGTAGCCGCTAAAGGTTTTGGGCAAAGTTGTCCATCATCGCGTTCCTTTGTCACTCAAGGGATTCTTCCAACAATATTTTGATAGGATCTCCTACCCCCTCGTCTTTATTTTCATCCGCCATGGGAGGCCGTCGGGATTTGTGAGGCTAATGTTGTGAATGTTCAACCAGATCGAGCCCTAGCTCCTTATATCTCGACCTCGTTGGGCACATGCAAAGAAAAATAGAGAAAAAGCATACCGCTCTAATACCACTGATCCAGATTTAAATAGGAATACAACAAACTAAAGATATAACCATACATATAGAGATGCAAGAAAAATAATACTTCATTTCATTACTATAAAACACTGAAATATGCTTAAAAATAAAAATGGAAATAAATTAGCTAGGGCAATGGTAGCTTATCTCTGAGAAGAGATGTGGTGGCTACATGCCTCTGAACTGCATTACAATGAGGCTTGAAGGCCTATTTATTGTTGATAAACAATGGAAAACCATAAACATAAAAAAACCTAACCCTAGGAGATGAAACACCAAACTGTGGGCCCCGTTTTGGGTAAATTGGTACATCAACTTCCTGGGGTCGTAACTTTGGAATACAATCTCCGTTTGACGCGCACAATAGCTTGTTAGAAAGATCTATCTAAGGACTACTACTTTGGAAAGAGAAATATTGGTTGCCAACCTATGTTAGTCTTTATTTTCCCAAAAAACGTCGTTTAGGGCCTCAAAACGGCTCCGAAAGTTCACGACTCGAAAATATGCTAAAAATAGTAAATTGTGCTACAATTAAGGAAACTGAAAAACCTAAAGAGACAGTTGTGGGGGTACAAGTGGGATAGGTGGGTGACCACCAACATCCCACCTGGATCATTCCTCCCCCCTTAGGAAGTAATGGTCCCCATTGCGCTGAGTTCCTCCATCTGTTGAACTTAGTCCGTGGTGAGCTGTTCTACAATCTGTGATGTGTCCAGTAATGGTGGGAAGTATGGTCAATGATGGCCCACATTGAACACTCGGTGCAAGTGAAGGAAAGGGGGAATGTTGTGATCGAAATCATTGTTTCCCACAACCTTGGTAATGGTGTAAGGACCATGTTGGAGTGGTCGGAGCTCTAATGGGCTCTTGTAAGTCGTTCTATCTGCAGATACAACCAGACATTGTTGCCCACTTGAAACTTGTGTGGTACCCCTGTGGGTGAGGAGAAGTTGTTCCTGTGTTCTTTCATGACCGTATCCCTTTGCTGCTACTGTTGTGTAGGGGCACCCTTCGCAGGGGTCATGGATGTGGTGACGATCTTCTCCTTACTTTTTGGAGCGAACCAGTCAAAAAATGAATTTCCTAGTCTAGGAGACGAGCTTGATGCCTTTCTTAGCAGCGATCAAAGAGGTGGCGTTAGGTGGGGCTACCTCTGGTATCCTGTATAATGAATTACCTAAAGAAATAATAACAGCACGAGGCCTTGATTCATACACAACATGTCGCCTCTAGAAGTATGGCTGGCCTAATAATACATCACAAACATCTAGAGGTGCAACATCACACAATACCTCGTCTGTGAAGGGTTTGATGCTATAGGGAAGGTGACACTCCTGGCGAACTCGGAGGTCTTGTCCTTCGTGAAGCCACTCGATTCTGTATGGTTGTGGGTGTGGTGTAGTCGATAGGCCCAACTGCTTCACGACCTCTGCTGAAATGAGGTTCTTTTGGTTGCCACTGTCGATAATGAATTACAATGGTGAACCCTTCACCAAAATCTGTGCGTGGAAAAGACGTCCCCCCTCCTCTGGATCTTCGGGCTCATTCTTCTGGATCTTAGCGGTGGCAATAGTGGCACTAGGCTCAACGTCAATGATCTGCTTCCATTTGCCATTCCCCTTGTCGGGTTCTGACTTAGGGTCAGAACATGCATCTGATTCTGAAGCCTTCAACTCGGCCACCAACGACTACTTGGTCCGACATTCACTTGTTTTATGAGTGGGGCTCTTGTGGAACTCACACCACTTTCTTGTGTCCTTCTTGACTTTGTGGTGTTGTTATTTTCTTGTAGCTTCAACGGGTTGTCTTAGGTTGCCTCGTCTTGGCTTTGTCCTTGGTTCTGTGATTTGGGGAAGCCTTTCCCTTGCTTCGGATTCACAGATCCAAAATCTCGCTTCTTCTGTTTAAACTTCTGGTTGATTTTGACAGTGTATCGGTACACCGTGCCTAGCGAGGAGATTTTCAAGAACTCCATCTCTTCCTGGATGTACCTATGTCGGCAACCATGGTATTTGAGTACCAAATGTAACTCAGAATCCTTGATACCCAACTGTATGCGAAGGCTAAGAATTTTTTTTGTGAACTCTGACACATCTTGGTCCCTTCCATGACGCTTTGTCCTCATAGATTTTGACATGGTAGTACTGCTCCTTGATGGCACCCTGGAATGAATTCCAAGTGGGTGCGGCTGAAAATAGTGGGCTCGTACTTTCATCCTTCTGCTCGCAGTAGGTTTCCCACCAGTTCTTGACGTGGGGGGCTGCTTTGAGAAGAGTGAAAATAATCTTTCCCGACTGGAAAAATCATGAACAAAAAATAATCCGCTAGTAGATTTAACCATTTATCTACGATATCTGCATCTATCTTACCCTTGAAGATGGGGATTTCAAAATTAACTTGTACCTTAAAGTGTGTGGCGTTTCCAGAGTAGCTATTAGAAGCCGATGTGTCGCCTCTGTGTAGCCGTTGAAGGATCTGGGCAAAGTTGTCCATCATCGCGTTCCTTTGTCGCTTGAGGGCTTCTTTGAGCAAGATTTTGATAGGATCTCCTGCCCCCTCGTCTTTCTTTTCATCTGCCATGGGAGGCTGTCAGGATTTGCGAGGCTAATCTTGCAAAGGTTCAACCAGATCGAGCCCTAACTGCTTATATCCCGACCTCGTTGGGGACATGCAAAGAAAAACAGAGAAAAAGCAGACCGCTCTGATACCACTGATCCAGATTTAAACAGGAATGCAAAAATTAACATATATAACCATACATATAGAGATGCAGTAGAAATAATACTTTATTTCATTACTGTAAAATACTGAAATATGCTTACAAATAGAAATGGAAATAAACTAGCTAGGGTGATGGTAGCTTCTCCCTGAGAAGAGATGTGGCGGCTACATGCCTTTGAACTGTGTTACAATGAGGCTCGAAGGCTTATTTATTGTTGAGAAACAATGGAAAATCCTAAACATAAAAAAACCTAATCGGAGGAGATGAAACGCCACACTGTGGGCCCCGTTTTGGGTAAATTGGTACATCAACTTCCCGGGGTTGTAACTTTGGAATACGATTTGCGTTTGATGCGCACAATATCTCGTTAGAAAGATCTATCCGAGGACTACTACTTTGGGAAGAGAAGAATTGCACAATGACGCATGTTGCACTTGATTTTCCCAAAAAACGTCATTTAGGTCCTTAAAACGACTCTGGAAGTTCAGGACTCGAAGAACTGCTAAAAATAGTAAATTGTGCTACACTTAAGGAAACTGAAAAACCGAAAGAGACAGTTGTGGCAGTCCAAGTGGGATAGGTGGGTGGCCACCAACATGCACTTGGATCATTCCACCCCCCTTAGGAAGCAATGGTCCCCATTGCATTGAGTTCCTCCATCTGCTAAACTTGGTCCTTGGTGAGCTATTATGCAATCTCTAATGCATCCAGTAATCGTGGGAAGGATGGTTGACGATGGTCCACATTGAGCACTCGGTGCAAGAGAAGGAATGGTTGGAATGCTGTGCTCCGAATCCTTGTTTCCCACAACCTTGGTAATGGTGTAAGGACCATGTTGGAGTGGTCAAAGCTTCTAATGGGCTCTTGTAACTCGTTCTTTCTACAGATGCAACTAGACTTTGTTGCCCACCTGAAACTTGTGTGGTACCCCTGTGAGTGAGGAGAAGTTGTTCCTGTGTTTTTTCATGACCATATCCCTCTGCTGCTACTGCTGTGTGGAGGAACCCTTCACTAGGGTCATGGATGTGGTGAGGATCTTCCTCTTACTTTGGGAGCGAACTAGACAGAAAATTAATTTCCTAGTCTTGGAGATGAGCTTGCTTCCTTCCTTAGCAGCAATGAAAGATGTGGCGGTAGGTGGGGGTACCTCTGGTATCCTGTATAATGAATTACCCAAAGAAATAATAATAGCACGGGGTCTTGATTCATACACAACATGTTTCCTCCACAAGTATGGCTAGCCTAATAATACATCACAAACATCTAGATGTGAAACATCACACAATACCTCTTCTATGAAGGGTTTGATGTTGTAGGGAAGGCGGCACTGATGGCGAAGTTGGAGGTCTCGTCCTTCATGAAGCCACCCGATACTGTACGGCTGCAGGTGTGGTGTAGTTAGTAGGCCCAACTGCTTCACGACCTCTGTTGAAATGAGGTTCTTTTGGCTGCCACTGTCGACAATGAATTGTAGCGGTGAACCCTTCACCCACATCTGTGTGTGGAAAAGACATTCCCCCTCCTCTGGATATTTGGGCTCATTCTTCTGGATCTTAGCATTGGAAACAGTGGCACTAGGCTCCACGTCAATGATCTGCTTCCCTTTCCCATTCCCCTTGTTGGGTTCTGACTTAGGGTTGGAACATGCATCTGATTCTGAAGCCTTCAACTCGGCCACTAGCGACTGCTTGGTCCAACACTCACTATTGGAAATAATACTGAGAGGGGGGTGAATGAGTATTATAAGATCAATAATTTTATTTTCCAAACAGATTTATATACGCTACTTCAATGAAGTGGACTAGCGTGTACACGCGATTGTGATTAAGAAACCATCGTATATCCAGAGAACTTGTGATTTAGAAAATTTATCATGTGTTGATCTTAAAGTAGTATATTAGAGATTTATTAGACAATGTAGTAAAAGTAGAATAAGGCACCACACATAAGCAACACACATGAACACCAAGATGTAAGGTGGAAACCCAATGTGGGTAAAAACCACCCGCTGCTGTCATCTTTGTCTTCTTTTAATAATAAGAAAATTTGTTTACAATATTGTACTGGTGCAGACTCATACCAGTACGTAGGCTTCTACCTGTAGAAGGTTACAACCTTCTCTCATTCTCCAACTTCTACTGGAAGGGAGCTACAACCCCCTAGCTCTTATAGTAGCCAATATGTTTACTAGTACGTAGGTGCCAACCTACAAAAAAAATCCACTCTTCCACCAGGGACCACGTTTCATGAATTTTCAGACTGGATACTCCTGGGTCACAACACCACAATCTGAAGGCCACGTTTCGTCAAATTTTCACACTGGACCCATCATAACTTTTAAACTTAAACCACATCAACCAATATTTAGAGAATTTGAACAATCAGATCACTGACAAGAGAACACTATGCTGAACCCATAACCCTGCATCATCATTCAGAACCAGCTGTAACCTCAAAAAACATGCATTAGAGTGTATATGCTACTTGGTTGCACCCAAACTGCGTGTATACGCTACTTCCATTAATTGAACCTGCGTATACCTTTAAAACTACTGCAAACATAAACTTTTGAATCAAGTCTGTACCAAATATCAATATTCTGAATATCTACTGTCAACTTTCAGAGATTTACACAGGCGAGGACATAGATCACTTCATCTAACTTATACAATAAATCAATCAAATTCCAGCCTCCTTATGCATTCAGTTTTACATTCAGATCTAAGAAGACTTAATTGACAGACAACAATAAAATAACATAATTTTATCAGATAGATCAATTAGATCTGAAAAGAAGCTTTTCTTTTGTATACGCTACTTGAAAGAACCAAACCTCTGTGTATATGCTCTTTGGCTGAGACGAACCTGCGTACAGATCTGCAAATATTGACTCGGAACTTTGCTGCAATTCCAGACTTCAGACAAACCCAGATCATGATAAATAACGAATATAACAGGCACAAAACATCAGATCCAGTCTCACCAAATATCAGATCATTCAAGAATAAGTCATTTCAAGTCTCATGATTCCTGATCCAATATTGAACTCAAGATGCACATGAATATTTCAGATCTAGTCCCAAACATAACCCCGCAACATAAAATATACTTCAGATAGAAGTGTTCCTTAGAATCTTATGTTGAAAATAGCAACAAGAAATGCTAAAAGCTATAGATAGCATTTCAGGATATATTCCAATTTTAATTTGTCCTTGAATTAAAATTGAGAATTAAAATTTGAATTTAGTCTCACCAGTTGTTTGAAAAAAAATTAATTAATTCATCTTGAGTTAATTAGTGTTGGCATTGTTGGGTATACGACCAAAGTCCCACATTGACTAGAAGTGGGGAGGATCATGGGTATATAAGGATGGACAAATATCTCCATTGGTATGAGGCCTTTTGGGGTAAGTCCAAAAGCAAATCCATGAGGGCTTAGGCCCAAAGTGGACAATATCATACCATTGTGGAGATATGTGGTGTCCAGAATCCTAGTCAATGTGGGACTTTGGTCGTATACCCAACAGGCATTATGGCACAGGCACAGGTGTTGTCCTTGATGGCAACTCCCTTTGGTAACAGATCTCAGTTCAGGCACTCAGAAAGAAGAAAAAGACATATACGCAGGTTCATCTAGACGAAGGCGCATATACACGCAGGTTATTCATTACAAAAGCGTGTATATGTTGGGGATCATACTTTTGGTCCTTGGTAGTTAGTTCTTGGGAATTGAACCTATGTTTTGGACCATGGCGTCTCGTCAGATGTGTTGATCCCTAGTTTTGGGTTCATGGTATTGAAATGTTATGGTTTTGGACCATGGTATTGAGGAAGGCCTAAGACTATAAAAGAGGAAGGAGATCATGTGGCAAATGATCATCTGCATTATTATTGAATATCTGATAAAGTGTTAGAGCTGGTATATTAGTAATTGGGTTGTGATGTAGATCTGGATCTGAATGAAGGAGGAACCTTAGCGCAAAAGGAAGGATAAATTCTATTCATGGGTCATAATCTTTAAGCTTGAATGATAGTATCTTTAAATGATTTTGATCTGCTAGATGTGGCGCTTGCTTGCTCTATAAGTCTGATAATCTGGGTTAATTAGTGATTGAATATCTGGAAGAGTGAATTATCCTTTATAGATCTGTACGCAGGTTCAGTGAAGCGAAGGCGCGTATACACGCAATTTCAGTGAAGTCATAACGCGTATACGCAGGTTGTTTCATATGTAGATGCATATGCACGCATGTTTCAGGCTGATAAAGTAGCGTATGTGTTTTAAACGGTGATCTTGCTGCTTCTGTTCATTGCTGATGTGTTCTGGGTTCTGTTTTGGTGTGTGGTTTCTGGTACTGTGTTTTTGGGTATAGCTGTCAGAGAGATATCTACTTGGTTCAGATCTAATTAGTGAAAAGGAGATTGGTTGATGGAGAAATGCTTGATGATTGATTGATGATTCATGGATCCAGTCTGAAAATTTATGAAACGTGGTCCCTGGAAGAAAGAGAAGGTTGTAGCCTTCTGTAGGTCAGCACCTACGTACTAGTATCTTGGCTA
>APFE030695881.1:0-17301 GCA_000404065.3 Pinus taeda | reverse complement strand
TTTTGCTAGCCATTTTAAACTTAGTAAGGAAATGTGCCCAAAGACCCAAGAAGACATGGATTATATGTCTAAAGTTCCATATGCATCAGCAGTTAGAAGCTTAATGTATGCAATGGTCTACACAAGGCATGATATTGCACATGAAGTGGTAGTTGTAAGCAGGTACATGAGCAATCGAAGAAAGGAACATTGCATGGCAGTGAAATGGATTCTCAGATATTTGAAAGGTACCACAAATCAAGCATTATGCTTTGCTGGTTCAAACATTTCTCTACAGGGATATGTTGATGCAAATATGACAAGTGACAGAGATAATAGGAGGAGCACTACAGGATATGTATTTACTGTAGGTGGAACAACTGTCAGTTGGGTTGCAAAAATCCGAAGTGTTGTTCCACTTTCAATGATAGAAGCAGAGTATGTTGTTGCTACAAAGGCTAGTAAAGAAATGATTTGGTTACAAAGGTTGATGGGTGAATTGGGTAAGGAGCATGATATGGGCATGTTATACAGTGATAGACAAAGTGACATTCATCTTGAAAAGAACTCAACATTTCATTCTAGGACTAAACACATACAACTCAAGTACCATTTCATATGATTAATGTTGGAAAATGGAGAGTTGAAGCTGGAAAAGATACGCACTAGCCAAAATCCTGTAGATATATTAACAAAAGTTGTAACCAAGGAGAAACTAATAATATGTTCATTTTCAATTGGTCTTCAAGTATGATGAGGAAGATGAGAAACAACCAGTTCCAAAGAGGAGCCATTGTCCAACAAATGAAGCAGCGGTGGAGTTGTTATAATCAGTCTCCAAGTGGGAGATTGTTGGGTGTTGAGCTCGATTATATTCTGTATTCAAAGGTATCACCACATTTGACCCCAATTCCAAATGGGGCTGCAGCGCTGGCCGAAAAATATTTGTTGTAGGGGGGGTCCATGGTGGGGGGTGGCTGCGACCTTTGGGGAGCCCCCCTGGCAGGGGGTTTCAGGGGCAGTTCCCCTAAAGTAAAGAATAGATGTAAAATTTCCTTGTAAAAGTATAGTAATTTCGATTCAATATGGGTCATTCATTACATGGATATCTGATGGTGGAAGTTATGTTTAATTTAGGTTTTTTTTCCCTAGAAGGCAACCCCTCACTATATATGAGGGAATTGTATTGTGTTTATGTAGATCTATATTCTGAGTGAGAAAGAGAGAGGAGATTAGGAGTGAAGATGGTGTTACAGCGAATCTGATGTAGGTTGTATCTCTTCAGTTTACTGGATAATATAAAAGGAAGGACTGGTTGTTTCTCCATGGACGTAGCCCAAACTGGGTGAACCACGTATATCTGTGTCTCTCTTGTTTTATGCATTTTTGTGTTTATATTTCTACAATATTTTATGTGTTCCATTACTCCATAATATATAATTTTCTAACAGTTCTTGAGGGGGATATTCCTCACGAGTTTGATGTTCGACTTCTTCCAACAACTGTTCTACAAGTTTTATGGAGTCTGGTGGTTTGCCCAACCTTGCTAGTCTTCTCCTTTTTCTGGGTAAAGAGACCATAATAGAGGCTCTCGTATTTTCTTCCTTTGTGGATTACTGAGAAGCATGGTGCTTTGGAGTCTCTTCCATTGTTACATGCTCATTTTCTTCTTCTCCCAATTACTTATCATCGACCGAGATCTATTCGGGTTCTTCACTGGGTGCTTCTTCTCTTGGAAATGTTTCTCGGATTCCTAAGAATTTCTCCCAATTTAACTATAATTGGTTCATTTTTTTGACAATTATCAATATTTTTAGTCCATGGCAGCTTACCATCGAACGATGATCCTTGAAATTTCTAAGTCTCACATCAGTTTCATGTAGAAGCGAACTCAGAAAATAGGGCAAGTTCAGAGTTACCTTTTGCCTTAATGTCGTCAACAACTTTAGGTGTCGACCTCTTACCACATCATAGTGTCTGTCACATGTGATATATATTTGGACCACGCTTGCTAGTCCTTCCATGATTCTGTTAATGAGTTAGGGTTGTGACCCTTTCCTTTTCTTACCAACCCTTATGCATGGTTTAAAAACATAGATGATATGCTCTTTAATGGGGTGTGAATTTCAAACCATTTCTCACATTTTAAAGGTAGGCATGTTGTTTCGGGTATTACTTCTACATTCCATTGAATTTGTCTACCTATGAATTTCATCATTCCATAATCCAGGTTCCTTATTAATTCTAAGGCCACTTCACCATCAAAGCCCTGCAACTGGACAAAGCATTTTGTCTATCCCACCTTATCCAAAATGTTTTGTGCTTCTTCTAAAACCCACAATTTTCATTAGGGAAATTTTGAGGTCCAAAATGGGCCTCCTAAGGAAATTATAAAATAATAGTGGAAATAATAAAATAATATTAGCTTACATCATAAAATTTTAGAGGAAAAAAAAAGAAAAAACTATTTTTTCAACTCCTATTTTCAACTTATTTGCCTAAGGATTTACTCTAGTTTCAAGTGGAAAGACTCGTTGGATGAAAAATTTGATTTCTTATCCAATGAGTACCCATGTTGCATACTTTTAATGGATCCCACTACAAAAAAAATGAGAAATACATGAAAAACATTATTGCAATCACATTTTTCATGTATTTCTTATTTTTTGTGTAGCAGGGTCCATCAAAAGTATGCATCATGGGTGATCCTTGGATGAGGACTTTAGTTTTGCATCCAATGAGTAATACCAATCTAAATTTGAGTAAAACCTTATGAGATAAGTTGAAAATACCAGTTGAAAAAGTAGCTTTATTATTTTATTATTTTTTAATCTTTTTATTTTTTTACTCCAAAAATGCCGAATCATCCCCCATGGTTGACATCATCATATTAAATCCTATTGGTTCTTATAAATTTCATTTTGGTTGTACATTTCTCTTAGGAGGCCCATTTTTTACCTCAAAATTCCCCTCATGATAGGTTCACTACGAATTGAGTGACCACCCATTTTCGTCGTCTCTGCAAGGAGCAATCTTGGAAACAAGTAGAAACAATAGGGTTTAGAAAATCTAGGGTCAAAACATTGTGAAGTAGAGAAACTTCAAGATACCATATGATGCAATGATTCTTGCAAAGTTTACAAATATATGTTCTATTTTTAATATTTCCACACCACCCGCCGAGGTAATTAAAGTTCGTCCTCAACCATTTAATATAATTGATTTGGCAAATAATAAACATGACTTTTGGAGATAGGAGCACATTTGTTTAATATGATGGATTAACCACCATGAAAAAGGAAATAATGGTGAGTCCCGTGACTCACTTATTAGAGGGATTAATCGTAGATTATGTTGAAAAAACAAAATATTTGTGACACCCAAAGTATATAGAAAAAAATGAAAAAGTGTGTGGAAGATACCTTCAATCTCTGACCATGGGTAAAAAGAGTTTATTGAAAGACCGCCTTAAGAAGGAAAATGTAAAATATATTTAAATATTTTCATTGAAATATTGCCTTTAGAGGAGGAACAGAAAGAGATTTAAAGTAGATTTACCACTTCCTGAAGAGTTATATTCCTGATATGTTGAATAAGAAGCAATTATTGAGACACATTCATCATTACCATCTTTCGAGGAAAGAAATAATGTCCTTTAGTAATTCAGTGATTTCTTTTTTTATGATTAAGGGAAAGAAAAATGGCTTATATTTCTAAATGATAATTTGAAATGTGCTCCAATATCGTAGGCATGTCCTCTCTTCCAACAAGTGTCTATAGCCTTGATAGGGTTTATGCTAGGTCCCTATAATACTAGTGTATTCCTGCATTGTTATTAGTGTAGCCCCCTTATTGTTATTGTTGTGCCCAATAGAAGCCCACTATTCCCTCATTGTTATTAGTGTAGCCCCCTTATTGTTATGCTTTTCCGTATAGAAGCCCACGATTGTTATTGTGGTGCCCTTACATTATTATTTTTATGTCGTATCTAATTATAATTTGACCCCTTATACTCCTATATATAGAAAGGAGGTTCTATCATTTGAATCATCAAAGAATTTTTCATTTGTGTAATTTAAAGGAGTTTTCCCCCTCAAAGAGGTTGATTTTGGAGGCGTTGATCCATATTTTCTTCTATTTTGTGAGTAGGTTGCATAAAATTTGGTATCAGAGGTTTGGATTCTAGGGTTTCACTGCTCCAAATAGGTCATTGTGGAATTTGCGCTATAACATTTTTCTGCGATGTTTCAAAATCTAAAAAAAAAACCCATTTGAGCCAAAGTCATGTTGAACCTCAGGTATGAATTATAGATATTGTCCCAATATATGTTTGGAGATATGATCCAAAGAAGTTAGGGTTTTTACAGGATCCCCAATTACATCTCAAATAGGTGACCTTTGGAAAATCATCATCAAGTTCTCAAAGTATCAGATTGAAATTTCATAAGAAGTTATAAAACGAGTGTGGACTGTAGTTTTTCAGTGTAGAATTTTTAGGTCTGAAGGTGGAAACAGTGATATGTGGCACTTAGTAGAAGTCTAATCTACTGAAGAGCTCTATAATCAAGCCACTGTGGGATATTTGGCCTAACTCTTTCTTGAAGACCCAAATCTTGATCAGACCTATTCGACTGGAAAGAAGTTTCATATGGCTACCATAGGACACGATTTTAGACCTTGGAGATTGGAAATTACAGAGATACAACATATTCAATGTCGAGCTCCTACTAAGAAAAAAAACAATGTGTAGTCTTTTTAAAATTTTGAATAAGTTTGGTTTGAAAAAATAGTTTGAATTGATTAAAAAGGGCATAATGAAGCATAATTATCATTAATTGATGCCCTAAAGAAATAAAATGGAAACACCTAGTAAGAAACCCACAAGCTCCACTAGGGCACGTGAAGGAGAGGAAGAAATGCAACATGATATATCAAAATTGTGAGACCAAATGCAATAAATTTTTCTCTCGCAAAAAGTAACAATGAATGAATTGGAATCCATGATGAATGTTAAGATATATGGTATAAAAAGGGACATGGTAGTTTTGTATGATGGTTTAAAATCATACATGGAAGAGATGATGAATTTCAAGATAGAAGAATTGAAAGAAGGTTTGGCAAAGTTGCTAGAAGAAAGACGTCCTGTTGGTTACAAGGCAATTCATGAAAATCATGATGAAGACAAAATAAATATCAATCAAAATTTTAGAGACACTGTTATAGCTCCAAATCTCACTATTATGGTTTGTGATACTGCACTCATGGCCTAGGGCAACCCCTCCTTCCAGACCTGGTCCAAAATCTAAAAAACAGTGTTTTATTCCCTGTACGCGACATTGCCCTGAGTTAAACGCGTGTATACGCGGGTTCATATATACCCAACCCGCGTATATGTATTAAAACACTTAAAAAATTATAAAACTCCTTATTTTCGGGCGGAGATCGCGGGTTTTACCTGCTGATCACCTGTTAGTGCCCGTGGCCTCAACTGTCCCCAACCAATTCCTAACTAAAAAACTACTTTGGAATTGGTATAAAAAGACACCAAAGGGAAGGCCTAAAGGAGGAGAGAATATAGAGAAAGGTTATTATACTTGAGATTTCCCCCTGATCAGTCTGAAGACCCTTGTTCCTTCAGGCACTTCCCCCATTTTGGAACAGGAAACCCGTTTCCTTGTGATTTGATGTTCATCCCTTAGTTATGACATCTTGGAGTGAGTATTGGAAGGAGACCTACTAGAGGCTTGAGGCGGGACGGATCCAGAAGGAGGCTGAGCTTTGATCCTGCAGAGGTGGTTCAGGTGATATTGCTCTTTTTTGTACTATTCTATTTATGTAATAAAGAAACTCGTCTTGTTCCCGATATGCTTCTTTGTTTATGTTAACGATGTTCATGATTGAATTTCATGTAGGAATGGATGTCTAAAAGTTTATAACTAACTCCTTTCTTGTATAACATAAAGATGATTTTCATATAAATCTTTGTCCATATACTGTTGCATTCTTTGGAATTGTTGGTTTTGCAGAGCAAAGGAGCGGAAGGGACACGAAAAAGGGTTTGGACCCTTGAGGAACTACTCGAACGTAGGACCTAAGGTACGTGCTTCTCACTTTAGAAATAGCTTTTTCTAGCATAATGGTTGTGTGTGTGCATGTTTCTTGATTTAGACAACTTTCAGTCTGCTAGGGTTCCACCCAAGAGACTCAGGGGATAAAATCCCTCAACAAAACTGGCGACTCCTCTGGGGAACAACACTCTTGTTGTTCCTAGTTGGGCATTTGTCAAGCCTATCAGGGCTCAGTAGCTTGCCGGTTTATTGTTATTGTCTGGTATGTTTCTGACTTCTGAGTTTTACTAGTTTCTTGAGCCACTTTTTTTCATTGTTTTGTTTAGTTACAAAAGCGTATAAATGCTTGTTGTCTAAAGTGAACCTGCGTATAGGCAGGTTTCCTCAAAAACAGTCGCATATACACATAGTCTGCACTGAATACAGTCGCGTATACCTGACAACTTTCAGGATTTAGAAATCTTTTTGTCTCTGGAGTGTGTCTGGTGCTTTAGTTTTAAACAATCATCTTTGTCAATATCAGTTCTCTATTTTATAGCAAGCATCCTTACTCTGATTTCTCTCTAATTATAAGGAGTTTTGGTCTTGTTTTGCGTTTGCAAGTGTCATCATCTTTTTGCTTTAAACACGCAAGATTTCTTTATTGGAATCTTGGCTGCCCTGAGTGACCAGAGCAGAAAGATTGTTATCAATCTTTATGTTCAACTTTGCTTCTTGGTGACTTTTTGTTTTCTTAACGAAATCGATCTTTATGACCATTTACTTCTTTGTTTCATCAAAGTTGTCATTTTGATACTTTCTTGAAACCGTCTTTTTGATATTTTTTGGTCTTTTCTACCAAAGCTTTCCTTGCTGCCTTCCATTGTCAAAAGCCTTTTTGAGCACATTTGTTTTTTGTTGAGTTTTCATTATTTGTTGGGTGTCAACTTGCAAAAAGTGTTTCTTGCTTGTTTCAATCGTGAAGCGTCGGTTTTTGTTGAGAGCATTTTCAAAAAGACCCTTTTGTTGCTACTTTCAAGTGAACTTTTTGAAAAGTTTTAGTTTTGCTTTCTTGAATTTGCTTTTCATTTTGTTTCCTTTTGCTGAAAGAAAGTGTCTTTTGTTATCTTGAGTTTTGCTTTTAGTATTTTTACGAATTGTAGCATCTTTGATTCCATCTAAATATCGTAAGTGGCAAAAAGGAAATTTGATAAACAAAAACAACTTTCATTTCTTGTTAGATTAGTTTTCAATCTTGCATCAAGCATTTAGTCTTGCATTAGGATATATTTGCATCTCTTTTGGCATAAAATAGATTTGTTAACTTTTGAGTGTGAAGTGTGAATGAATAGAAAAGAAAAGAAAAGTTTGTTTCATTAGAAGTTTCCTTCTAAACCCTGTAGAAGATTACTTTTCATCGAAAAAAAAATGACAAAGTGCATACGCATATAGTTAAGTTTTATTAATCTTTTTTGTGTCAAAAAACATACCACTAGTTTCACTTCCATCATCCTTTGACATAAAGAACAACCCTTAAAATCAAGCGCTAATTAAAATCAACTAGAACTTTTTATTTTAAGTTAAATACACAAACAAGTTTTAGGATTTTAGGGCCTTGCAATAGGCGAGTGGAGAGTTAACTCTCGAAGGCCATATTAAACGTCAAAACATAGGAGTCTGATTAAAGAGAGAAAATCCAATAGCGTTAGGAAGACCAGGAAAGCTCCGGATCTGGGAGTTAAGCACGAGGGTCTGTGAAGACAGGGAAGAGAGATACCCCTCTCCTACTTGTCAGAACTTACTTCAAGACTGTTCCGCCTTGCTTCTGCGACGAGTTGGTGTCCTTAGTTTCCACTCCTAGGAAACTACATAGGTGGCTGCGGATGGGAATCCCGTGGCACATGAGGTCGACGTTGTATCACTCTCAACAGCACTACTGGAGGGCACCCTTGCGAAGCTTGGGGGCTTGCACTGGCATAGATTGTTGTTAGGAGGTCCGTGTAAATTCCTCTGATACCTTCGTTGATAGGCCTGGGCCCTCATCACCCCAGACTATCTTTGGAAGGCCCTTTATTTTCCACTTTCTCGTATTTTGGTGTCTGGTCCTAATCACCCGGAGCAGAAATACTTGGAAGTTGTTTTGATTGGTTGTATCTTTAGGGACTTTTTAGTGGGTGCTCTATGCTCTTAGTCGGCCTAGCTTTAAATTTTTTGAGTCTTTAGTTAGATTTTAAACAAAGAATTCAAAGTGGCTGACCGATCTCCCAAATGGTCTCGAAGACTTCGTGGTCTCTTGCCACCAAGTGTAGATCCTTCTCCGAGAAGGCGTAGAGGTAATAATACTGGTGGGTTTCGTCCCACTGGAATTGATGCATCGGGGATTGATCCTCCCCTCGGGGGAAATAGTATTGAAGCAAGGCCTGGTACTTCTGTAGAACAAGAAAGGAACCCGTCAGTTCCTTCTCAAGTTCCCTTACAAGTGGAAGATAGTATTGAGGTAGAAGAACTTTCAGAGTCGTTAGCGGCTCCGAGTTCTCCCCTACCGTTAAGTTATCCGCACATATTACAATACGTTGGAACTCCGTCGCAAAGACCGGCAAGTCCAGGTTACGCTACGCACTTACCTTCGATGACCACTACGGGAAGCATGGCTTCTACTAGTGCTACGACTGCACAAACTCCTATATCTGTGCAAGGAGGTGGAACTATTTCCATTCCCTCCGTCTCGTTATTCAGATATTTTACTAGCACGTCTGTTGTTGGGTCTACTTCCATTCCATCTACGAGTGGAAGTTCCCAAACAAATGCTTTCGATTCTGGGTACTTCCCATTTGGCGCCCAATCATTGAGCATTCCTTCGGCTCCGTTCGGGGCCGCCACATCCACAATGAGTGCATTGGCTTCATTCCAAGGTTTTCCATTTGGAAGTGGTCATATACCACATTCCAACCCTACGGTAGGATCTATGCCTTTTTCTTCAGTAGGACAAAGCAGCAATCCTTTCCAAGGTTGGAATAACCCTGGGCTTAGTAGTGTCGGAACTGGGAATCCATTCCACGGCCAATATGGGAATAGGCCGTATACCACGGCTACTTCATTCCAAAGCATTCCTCCCCTAGCTTCGGCTTGGAATCCATATCAGGGGTTGTCAACTCCTTACAATCCTTTTGGAGGAAACTTTGCAGGGTATAGTGGATACACGACCGAAGTTGGTCAAACTCCAAGATTTGTTGGGCCATAAGGTCTCCCTTTTTGCTCAGCGGGTTCTACATGATACTTCGGGCAGCCTGGTGCCTCCCAAAATCTAAGCCAATCTTTTTAGAGCTTTGGGACTGCCACCCAGTCAGGGTGGAATCCCCAAGCCCCGCCTAGACTTATGTTTTTGGCAACGTTAAACTTGCCAGTCCTCACTAAGTTAACTAATGACCTAATCAACTATAATCCGGCCTGGCCTCCGGTCCAGACTAAACTCCCTTCGGATATTCCAAAATTTGAAGGGAAATGTGGTGAGGATTCGGGCAACCATGTAACCACGTTCCACTTATGGTGCTCATCGAACTCCCTGATCGACGATTCGGTTAGGTTGAGATTATTTGAACGCACCTTAACTAGTAACGTGGCTAAGTGGTATATAGAGTTGCCTGGGGGTAGCTTTTCATCATTTGCCAACTTAGCCAACATTTTCTTGAACCATTTTCAGTTGCTCGTCCGGTATGATGCCGGAACTGAACTGCTGGCTAATTTTCGTCAGGATAGGGAAACTCACATTTCTGATCACATCTAAGAATGGAGACGGAGAAAGAGGCTTATTAAATCTAAAATCCCTCCAGAGTACTGTCTCGAGTGGTTCTTGAAGTCTTTGGTACTTGAGATCACCATGGATGTCTCCATGTCAGGGGTCTATTCCAAGGAGCAAGCCATTTTTAGGGCCCAACAATTAGAACTGATCTACTCTCAGTCTGGGATCCTATCAAAGTACTTACCAGATGCCCCTAGATCTAAGGCTGATGTAGCTAACCCAAATCCAGGTCCCCACATGGATGGCATTGTTGGGTCAGTAGACACAAATACGGTGAACTTGTTGAATCAGTTGTAGCAGTTGTCATTGCAAACTGCTTCTAACAACCAAGTCACATCGTCTAATCCTTTCGCTTCCCAAAATTCTTCAATTAATGCCATCCAATCGGATAATCCCAAAGGAAGTCAAAATTCCAATGGGAAAAAGGAAGGACGAGGTAAGAAAAAGAACCAGGATGGGAAGCCTGATGCAACAAATCCGGCAGTAATGCTGGTGCGGGTAGAAATGAGTCGAAAAAGAAAGTTAAGTTTCCATGCAAGCTATGCACTGGAGACCATTTAACTCATCTTTGCCCTAATATTGAAGATGCTTAGCACTTGTTAGGGTAGCAAGGGACTTCTAGTTCCCAAGCTATGTTAACTAACTCCTTTCCCCAAGGGCAGCAACTTCTTGCTGGCGCGAGTTCAAACCCTGGAACCTCCGCAGGGGGCAACCAGGAAGGGGAAAAATCTTCGAATGTTTTCATGATGGGTTATAACGTCAATGTGGTTACTCGGTCATGTGATTACGGTGAAACTGAAACTTTGAAGGAAAAGGCTGTTCCCGGAGGTACTGACCTTCATATCGAGCGACCCACTGTTGAGACTATACCACGGATGCCGAAAGGTTCCGCTAAATGCGCGACGATTAATCTTAATGCTAGGGCCGCCCAGAATTACTCCATTGTGGAGGATCTGGCCCAGAGTCCATGCGCTATGTCCGCTTTAGAGGTTCTCCAATCATGTCCGGCTCAGAGAAGTGCTTTACTTTCCGCAATAGGGGCAGTAGATCCGGCTAATTCTTTAGTGCTCACTTTTGACATGTTAAATGTCGAAAAGCAACTCCCTCATCACATGGCTTTTCAAGTAAAGTCTACATACTAGAAAGTCAACATTTTTCGAACCGTTATTGATGAAGGGGCTTCCACGTGCGTTATGTCGATGTCATGTTGGAAGGCTATCGGATCACCTATCGTCTTGACAGAATTTGATGGCCATTCTCATAAGCCGCATGGGATTATCCCGACCTTTCCTATATGTGTTGGGGGGAAGGTCGTTAATATTGAAGTGGAAGTCGTCGATGCTAACCTAGATTATAATCTTCTCCTAGGAAGGAACGGGGTATACGAAATGGACGCCGTTGTTTCGACTATGTTTCGTGTCATTTGCTTTCCTCATGAGGGGAAAATTGTAAAGGTGGATTAATTAGACTATTCTCCAGTTGATCCTCAAGCAACTTCTGACTCCACTATTCCTTTAGTGGATAACCCTCTTTCGACTACTGAGAATTTAGGAGTAGGGATGTATTCCTCGTTGATGGGTACCTTTGAGTTTCCCTCTCCTATAGCAAAAATCAATGTTATTTCATCATCTAGGGAGTTTTCTCGAGATGGGTTCTTTCAAACTCACTATTTTTTAGACCCCTGGACTTTGCCTTCACCTACAACCACATTAGTTGAAGTACAAGAAAATGGAATGGAATTCCCTATATCTGCAGCTAAGCTTAGATATCAGTCTATCGTAAACTCTGCAGAAGACCATTCTACCCCTCTTTCCGAAGAGGAGTTAGATGGCGATGTGGCCCCTGCTTGGAGCCTTGACTCCACCTCTGCTTTGGACTGCTTGGATTCAGTCTTACCATCGGAAGAAGCAATTCTTGAAGTAATGATGGGTACAGATCGACCTTGGGAAGATTTACACGATCGTTCATACTTTCTTCCTCCATTGCAAGAGGTCGAGTCTAGATTCTCCGAGCTCAGTTCTAGCGATGTTTGTATGGCGTTAAACCCTTTGGCTCCAGCACACATTTGTGCCGAAGGTAACATGTCGGTGACTTCAGAAACGGCACCTATAAACATCTCTAGGGACCCTAACACAATAGAGAATCTCTTCATTGGAATTGAGTGTTCCCCTGAAGAAATTCAAACATACACCGACTTATTTAAAGAGTTTCGAGATGTATTTGATTGGTCTTATGAGGAAATTCTTGGCATTGACCCATCTATAGTTCAGCATGAGATCAAGATGTACGAAAACGCTAGACCTATTCGTCATAGGATTTAGCCGGTCAACCCTAGGAAAGCGGCAGCTATCAAAGCGGAAGTAGAGAAGCTGATAAAGGCGGGTTTTGTATACCCTATTCCTCTTACTGATTGGGTTTCTAACCCAGTCCCCGTAGATAAAAAGTAAGGAACAATCCGAGTGTGCATTGATTTCAGGGACCTAAAGAAGGCTTGTCCTCAGGACAATTACCCCACGCCATTTATTGATCAGATCATTGACGAGTGTGCGGGTAATGAGTTTTTTTCCTTCATGGATGGATTCTGTAGTTATAATCAAATTTCTATCCGTCTTGAAGACCAACACAAGACGACCTTCATATGTCCCTGGGGTACCTTTGCATATCGAAAGATGCCTTTTCGTCTTAAAAATGCTGGAGCTAGCTTTCAGTGGGCCATGTCTTATGCTTTCCACGACATTAAGCATATCATCGAAGCGTACTTAGATGACCTCGCTGCTTGTTCTTGAAAGAGGACTGATCATCCTAGCCACCTTCGAAAGGTTTTTGAACGATGTCGTTTTTATAAAATCTGGTTGAATCCCAACAAGTGCGTTTTCACGGTTACATCCGATCAGTTGTTAGGGTTCATCATGTCAAATGAAGGGATTCGGGTAGATCCCTTCAAGGTTGAGGCAATAGTTTGGTTGCCTCCCCCGTCTTGAATACGTCAACTTCAGAGTCTTCAAGGGAAGGCTAACTTCTTATGGCGGTTTATGGAAAATTATGCCGAGATCACTAAAGGGGTCATGCGGTTGTTACGGAAAGGAGTTCCGTTTGTATGGGACGATTTTGCACAGCGATCGTTTGATGCTTTGAAAAAGGAATTAGTCTCTACCCTGCTTTTGAGTCCACTAGATTATGGTAAAGACTTCCTTTTATATCTCGCGGCAGCAGAATCAACCATTGGTATGGTTCTGGTTCAGGAGGACGATGCTCTCATTGAGTACGTTATTTATTATTTGACCTGAGGCTTAATAGGCCCTGAACTTCACTATTCCACGGTGGAGAAATTAGCCTTGGCAGCTGTTCATGTTGTCCAACGGCTCCGTCATTATATCCTGCTACGCAAAACTTTTGTCTTAGCGGTAGTCAATCCATTCCAATTTGTCCTTAGTAGGCGAGTGATTGGGGGCAAATATAACATATGGATAGTCATTTTGCAAGAATTTGATCTCGAATTCTTGTCAGCTAAGTCTAAGAAATCCATGGTTTTTGCGGAGTTAATTTCTGAGCTGCCTTATGGAGAGGACATGATTTATGAGGAAAGTGTCCCCGACGAATATTTCCACATGATTTATGAGGAAAGTTTCCCCGACGAACATTTATTCATCATCTCTTCACTCGACCCTTGGTATGGAGATATCATTGTATATCTCCAGACTTCGAAGTTTCCCTCTACTTTTTCCAAGGATGAACGTCGTAAATTACGTCACCTGGCTAAGAACTATATTATCATTGGTGATACCTTATACCGACGAGGGGTTGATTCAATCCTTCAGTGCTGCTTGACCTTGGAAGAAGCAGATTCTATGCTTAATGATTGCCACAGTGGAGCTTGTGGTGGTCATCTATCAGGGCTTGCTACAGCCCAGCGCATCTTACGTGCTGGCTATTTTTGGCCTTCACTTTTTAAAGACTGTGTGGAAGCGGTCAAACGTTTCCACCCTTGTCAAATCTTAACTCGAAATATGCGTGCTCATTGAGCTCCTCTTTTTCTCGTCGTCACAGTCGGTCCTTTTACTAAGTGGGGTATTGATTTTACAACTTGTAATCCGCCTTCAGCAGCGAATCACAAGTATATTATTGTGGTAGTAGACTACTTTACGAAGTGGGCCGAAGCCATGCCCACTTACAAAAAGGATAGTGACACGATAGCTTTGTTTCTCTTAAATCAGGTTATCTCAAGGTTCGGTGTCTCGAGAGAGATTGTCACTGATCATGGCAGTCACTTTCAGAATCAACTTATGTCCGAATTGGCCTCTAAATCAGGTTTCCGTCAAGAGCACTCGTCTCCTTATTATCCTCAGGCCAATGAACAGGTCAAGGCAGTCAATAAAACTCTTAAGACGATACTCCAATGGATAATCAATAAAAATCGGTCCAATTGGCACGTTATGTTGTATTCGGCTCTTTGGGCATACCGGACCTCCGTAAAGACTGCTACTAGTTTTACTCCTTTTCAGTTAGTTTACGGGATGGAATCTATCTTTTCGATCAAATGTGAAATTCTGTCTCTCAAATTAGCTATAGAGCTCCTTCCAGAGACTTTGATTCTCGAAGAGTGTCTTCTTCACTTGGAACATCTCGATGAGCAGCGTCGAGATGCGGCCACGATGAATGAAGCCCATAAGAAAAGGGTAAAAATGCAGTATGATAAATATGTCCGTCCTCGATTCTTTTCTGAAGGCGACCTTGTCTTGGTCTACGACCAAGGTAAAGACACCTTGGGGGCAGGAAAGTTTAAGCCATGTGGTACGGTCCTTTCATTATTAAACGAGTTTTAGAAAAAGGAGCGTATGAGTTAGTCAACTTTTAAAGAAACAAGCTGGCAAAGCCCCGAAATGGGCTCTACCTAAAGAAGTACTTTGCTTAAGTAGAAATTAGGCAATGACTTCTTTGTATATTATGTATATTTGTACATATATTATCAAGAGCTTCGTGATGTCAACACTTTTTGGTCTGCTGTTGTAGGTGTTGATGGATGATTTGGTCTATTTTGGGTTCACCGACGGTGCTAGTCGGCACACTCGGAATCTTGCTTCCGCAGCTTGGGTACTTTATTATCCAACTGGTGAGTTGATGGTATCAAGAGGCGTATGCATTGGTCCTGCTTCGAATAACATCGCTAAGTATACTGCCGTTATTATTAATTTACTATCCGAGGAAATCTCTTATGGGATCGACTCGTTAGTGGTGTATCTCGATTCTCAATTGATAGTGTCTCAATTAAATAACATTTATCGGGTAAGGGATCCATGTTTATATCGCTAGTATTTAAGAGTGATGTTGTTGCAAAGATCATTTGTTTATATTAATTATTTGCACATTCCAAGATCTCATAATTGGTTAGCTGATTCTATCGCTAATCAAGGCATTAGACTGGGCATATCAATCATTCATCATAAAATCAAAGGCATCAAAAATTTCCAAACTGTATATATATATATATATATATATCATCATAAAAGTGTCTCGAATGTACATATGTTGTCCAAAAACATACAAAATTGGGACTCAAATGCCCATAATCATATCTGGCATACCTAATGCCCCGGCTCAGGATGAGCAGCCAAGTAGGTCACTATAGCGTTGGCCACACGCTGAAAAGTGCGAACCCAGTCACGTGGCATCCCAACCACATGACGTTGCATATCCTCCGGAAGGTCCTCTATAGCAGCCATCGGTACTCGACAGCTCAGCCTGGTCATGTGTCGCTAGACGTTGTGTAGAGTCCTCTCCGTCTCAGCAACTGCCTCTTCGGCTCCTCGGCCACGTCCTCTGTGCCGCGGAAGTCCCTCTGGCTGCACTGGCCCAATATCTGGATCATGATCATCATATCAGTCATTTGAATCGTATCAAAAAATATATTTTTCAAATTGCATCATTATATTTGAAAAATCCAAAAAAAATCATAAAATCAAAAAACAATTTTTACCGATCTCGCCTCATGCTACAGCTGGCGGTCATTCTAGGTCTGGATCTCCTCGGAAGTGCAGCCCAGAACAGGGGTAGTCATCGACAACAATGATCTGCTAATCCCACGAGGTGAAGAAATCATCGTCGAAGGCAGTCCTGGGAACCTCCCCACCCCCTAGACGTTTCATCAGATCAGCCCACCGACCCATACGTGAATCGCGTGGGGTGTTGATGGAAACTGCTACCCTGGGTCGGAGTGCAGGAATCCTCTCGAAGAAGAAGGTGCATAGAATGGTCCCATAACCAAATTTTTTGGTCTATCCCCTCTTAATGGAAGTGAGCTGGCTCTTCATACTGGCCAGAAGAGGAATACACCAGTCAAACACTGTGTTGAGACAATCCATTGCCACACTCATGTTGAGCCGTGACGCCTGATGCAGTGAGGATGATCCGTTCACTCGTGCTATGGTGAATAGGATGATCCGTAGTGATAAACTCTCCACATGTGTAATGGAGATCTGGCTCCCAACTTTCTTGGGATGTCCAGGGCAGTATATCTGTACATAGTCCTCTATAGTGTGTCTACTTCACGTCCTGCCCCGGGACTGTAATACCTCTCCCCTTCGCGAAAGGCCCGTGATAAAATAAATGTACTCCACTTCCACTCTGAGTGGCATCTGATCTATCATAAAAGCTTCCTCATCGACATCCCAATAACCAATGAGAATTTCAAGCAGTTGCACATTGGCTTTCATGTTCGACAGCTTGAAGAATTTAAGAAAGTCGTATCCTCGTAAAGCATCTAAGGCTTGAGGATCGTTCATAACCTCATTTTCAACCGCTGCATGTTCCCTTTCACGCCATGTGAGCGACATCCTGGAAAGAAATTGAGGTTTCATCCGTTAGCTTTCATTTAAAATAGCTCGCGGCGTATACAGGGTTTACTGTATACACTATCGCGTATAGGGCCCGCGTGTACGCGGGTTTCATATTATCAACCCGTGTTACACCGCAGCGAAATCTTAGTCAATAGTTTAACGGTGAAACATCAATCAAAAACCTTAAAATTAATCACAATGCATTGCAAGCTAAGTGTAAGGGTTACCTCGAAGATTTTGTGGGATTTGAACGGTCGAAATCGATGTACAATGAATTTGCTCCTTTTGCTCCAAATATTTGCTCTCCAAGTTGAACAATACAATGATGAGTCCAAAATTCTATTTATAAGTTTTGAAAATGCAATTTTTTTTTCAAAATTTCATTTTGATTGGTTTCATGTCACTTTTAACTTGGGAGCTCGTAGTGTCGAGATTGGTTTGCTTTTCAGGACATTTTGGACATTTTTCAACTTTTTTGAGATGGTTCCATGAATGCTGACCTGCCATGGCAGGTATCATTTTTTCACTGGCATATAGGTTAGGGACATCACTTTTCCGTTGCATTATGCATACTAGCCTCCATCAGTCGATACATCTGCCATAGGGTTGATCCCATCGTGTTATGATTCGTAAGCCATCTTCA
>APFE030695870.1:0-11134 GCA_000404065.3 Pinus taeda | reverse complement strand
GCTAGGTAGGAGCGGAAGGCATGGACGAAAAGAGGAATGTCCAAACATGGACAAACACCTACTCTGCATTAGAAACATTTCTCCAATCAGCACAGTCAACGCTTAGTCAACCCTAGCATGTCGGCACAAAAGGCAGCAACAGCATTCAGTTTTTATCCATTCGCTTTCAAGTTGTTTCCTATTTTGATTTTTGATTTATGCATAAGACAATTAGGAATATATCCGTGTTTTGATTTACCAAACGCAGCAACAGCTGCTATGGATAAGCATCCATTTTTCAAGGGATGCAATGATGTAATTAAAAGACAAGGCCGAGACCTGGGATCGGTTACATACACACACATTCATACAGACATATACTATTGTTTTACAATTACGTTTTGGAACATAACCTCTGGTTTTTCGAATGAATACATTGCATACTTGTTAATATCGTGATCTTGGTGTAATCATCGGTGTGCCAAAGACGCGGACGGGCCCTGCGTATGTGGTAGACCGATCACACATTTCGTTTGTGTTTACATTTCGTTTATGCTCATACTCTGTTTATATTTGCATTACATTCATCGTATAGTTTTAATTTAATTTACAGTCAATTCAATTGGAACGCATGCGAATTATATATGTATTTGGAGATTTGATTGCAGTGATGAATGCGTGAAATCTATGTCTGTACATGTGTTGAATAACCCTCTCTTGGATTATGAAATATATCCCGTAAAGGATTTAATCTCAGAGTTGTTTATGAAACATTGATATGGATAATGGTTATGAACTTGCTTTTACATGCCTTCTTTAAGCATTCTTGATTGCTGAATGATATTGAACAAGGGTTGCATGTTGATGTTTCTGTAAGGGAACCGAACCTTTCAAGATAACCATATACAGCATGATAGGAATTGCATTTAGTTGTTAATAGCACATGATTTAATGCTTAGTTAGTTTAACAATAGAATTAATCTCAGCATTAGGAGTTATAGATTTAGAATAGATCCTTTATGCTTATATACTTTAGGCACACGCCTCTAAGTAAACGCACCCTGGGTTGACAATTAATTTAGACCGATCTAGCCCTAGATAGGACACTACATTTTGGCGCCGTTGCCGGGGAGGCGTACTTAAAGGATTGAAGTTTAATAGAAAAATCAACATAAAAATTTTTTTAGTTAACGCCATGCTCATTTATGCCTAGGTTTAGAGACAATCAGGGTAGATTTAAAAGAACCCCCCAACCTTCACAAACTAACCCATCACCATCAGGAGCAGACTCGGTAAAACATTTAACACCAGCTGAGGAAAATCTCATTCAAGCCTTAGAGGATAAGCAAAAATCAGGACAGAGACTTACACTCGTGGAAAGGCAAACCTTATATATACATAAATCTCAGAAGAAGGACTTTCCTAGGTCTACCACACAAGGAGAAAGTAGTGCAGTGATTCAATACTCTCCAGAGACTGAACACTCCTATCTCAATCCCTTCTTTAAAGGAAGTGACTCTGATAAATCCATTAAGATGGCTGATGAAGGAGATGGGTCAGCACAAAATCAAAGACGCAAGGATGAGGAAGAGTTCACTTTTCTTTTTCCCATACAAGAACCCCAGGAAGATGATGAGATCAAAATGAAAAATATACCACCATCAGTGCTACCTAATTTCTATGGTATGGCTTCGGAAGACCCAGACTCATTCTTATTCGAATTTGATATTGTATGCCGGACATATGGTTATACTGATGATGCCCATAGGCTCAGACTTTTTCCAGCCACATTAAAAGCATCCGCCTTGAGATGGTTCATGGGACTTGGTGAACATACTATCACAGACTGGGATGGTATGAGAAAAGTATTTCTAAGGAAATATCAACCTTCTGCAGATCTAAAGATTCTAAAGATGACATCTTTAGAATGACCCAACAAGAGGATGAAACCTTAGAGGAATACTTGGAACGGTTTATCTATAACTTGCAAAAATCTAAACACCGAACTATGCCTCTTGAATTGACTCGCTCAATATTCTTGAAAGGTATCAGAGATGAGTACATGGATGACCTCAATTTAATGGGCAAAGGTGACATCTATGTTTTACCCTTTGAAGAAATCGTTGATCTATGCGAAAAGTATTCAAGGAGTAAAGCTAAGATGGGAAAGAGAACTTTGTCATCCAAGGCCATTAAGTCCAATTCCACAAGTGTCACAAGAGCTGAGATAGGCAACCTGTTAGAAGAATTCAAGACAGATTTATTAAGCACAACAGGGAATCAAATTGACACTTTGAAAGCCAAAAAGAAACAAGAAACTAAGGACCAGGTAATGTCCATTTTCTGCCCCAAGTGCCGGAAGAAACATGCATTAAAAGACTGTCCACTAGATAGCATCCAAGTTTGTGCTTTCTGTACTGAACATCATGACATATTTAATTTTCCTAAGGTTAAGGTTTTGCAGAACTATAACATGGCAGCTAATGCAGAGATGGAACACATGTATTACATGGGCGCAAAAAGACCGTGGCAGCCAAGGCCAAACCCTCAAGGTATGTTTCCAAATCAAAACTTGCAATTTCCTATGAATGATCCGATGTATGTGCAGAATTCATGGAATGTACCAATGCCATGGCAGCCCCCAAACAACCCACAGCAACAATGGAGACCATCTCAACAATATACTCAACCTTATCCTACATATCCTCAGTCATATTCCTCGTACCAACAACCATACCAACAGTACTCACATCCTCAACCATATCAGCAGTACCCTCAGCAAATTGGTTATCCACCCCAGCCTACTCAACAGGCACTGCCTGCTCCTCCACCAATAAATCCACCACAACTCCAATTTCCAGCTAACCCACAACCTTCCAGACCCACGCAAATTCCTGGTCAAACTGTCCCAAATCCGAATAACAGAGCAGAGAGGCCAGCCTATAATATAGAAGAAGGAACTTCATATTCCATATTACCTTTACAGAACATAAACTTGAGGTCTGGCAAAGTACTACAGAGAGAGTCTCCAGTAATAGAAAAACGAGAAGAAAATGTAGAAAATGAAAAAGAAATAATAAATGAGAAACAATCAAACATTGACATCAGTGATAAGCAAATGCAACAATTGAAACCACCTTTTCCAGACCGATTGGTCCACATCAAACCTCCATTGTCTATACCACAATTTGATGTCTTAGATGAGCTTAAAAATGTCTACATAAAGATCCCATTACTGCAAGCTATAAAAGAAATCCCTATCTACACTAAAGCCATCAAAGACATGTGTCTCAAAAAGCCTGCTAGAAGAAAGATCGATCCTCAAACCATTCATGTCATAGGACATTTAGCAGGACTTATGACCAATAATGTTTCCATAGAAAAGTATGTTGATCCTGGCATTCCTAAAGTAACCACCATCATTAACAACATACAAATTCCAAACACTCTGATCGATCTTGGAGCTGCAATTAATGTAATGACCTTAGAAACCATGAGAACACTTCAGATTACCAATCTACAACATACAACAATCGTTCTTGAATTAGCTGATAGGTCCAAAGTGATTCCTGAAGGGATTTTGGAGGACGTAATTGTCTCGCTGGACTCTTGGGAGTATCCGGTGGACTTTTTAATCCTTCAACCCAAATCTAATTTAGGCGGACACCCTATCATTCTTGGTAGGCCATGGTTAGCAACTGCTGATGCATTTATAGGTTGTCGATCTGGCAACATGATTATCTCTAGAGGGACAGAAAGGAAACAACTTACCCTCTACCCATCAGCACAATCACCAGCAGTTACACACAATTTGTGGCTCGATGACAAATTTAATGACAAAGATGAAGTACAACCCCTTTTCAGCATTGACCAAATCTATAACTTCCAAGAACATGACAATAATGATTTGGTAGAATTATTTCTTGCTCAACCGGATATCTCTGAAGATTTGAGACATGCCCAATATCACGCTGCAGACATACTTTTAGCTCAAAATTTTCAGGAGACATGCACCATCCACTCCTTACAAACCAATTTTCTTGATATTTTTCCAGTTCAATCCATTACCAATACTCAGAGTAAGGTTATAGAAATCAGTCCAGGGAAAACTTTGAACATAGGCAATCATTTGGACTCATCCCAACAAGACAGATTAATTCAACTCTTGAGGAAATATCAAACAGCCTTTGCTTGGGATTATACCGACATGCATGGCATTCATCCTGACACATGCACTCATCATAGTTACACAGACCATACTATTAAACCAGTGAGGCAGCCGCAAAGGAGGATGAACCCCGTACTTCAAGATATTGTTAGAGAAGAGTTACAAAAACTTTTGAGAGTCAATTTTATATATCCTATCTCTGACAGTCAGTGGGTATCCCCATTGGTTGCGGTGCCCAAGAAAAATGGTAAATGGCGTATTTGTGTCGATTACCGACAACTAAACAAAGCCACGCTTAAAGACTATTTTCCATTGCCATTCATCGACCAAGTCTTAGACACCCTCGCTGGTAAATCATCCTTCTCCTTTCTGGATGGTTTCAGCGGATATAACCAGATAAGGATAGCCCCGGAAGACCAGGACAAAACCACCTTCACCTGTCCTTGGGGAACTTATGCCTACAATGTTCTGCCGTTTGGATTGTGTAACGCTCCAGCCACATTTCAGCGAGCTGTACTAGCTATTTTCGCTGACTTAATTCATGATTGCGTTGAAGTGTATATGGACGATTTTTCAGTCTATGGCAATTCCTTTGACCATGCATTGGAAAACCTTGAGAGAGTTTTAAAAAGATGCATTGAGTCTAACCTGTCCCTCAGTAATGAGAAATGTTTTATGATGTTGAATGAGGGAATAGTGTTAGGTCATTATATTTCCTCTCAAGGAATTACAGTTGACCCAGCAAAAATCCAAATCATTGTTGATTTACCCATACCACAAAATCCGAGAGAGGTAAGAAGTTTCCTTGGATACGCAAGTTATTACCGAAGATTCATTGAACATTTTAGCAAGTTAGCCTTACCTCTGTTTAAACTGTTGTCCAAAGATGTAAATTTCAGTTGGAATGAAAATTGCCAACATGCATTTGAATTACTCAAACAGAAATTATCAACAGCACCAATCCTGAGAGGGCCTAATTGGAGTTTGCCATTCCATATTTTTACAGATGCATCTGACACTGCTGTAGGTGCATCGTTAGGCCAGACAGAAGAATCTTGCACTTATGCTATTTACTTCATTAGCAAAAATCTGACCCCTGCGGAGTTAAACTACACGGTCACAGAGAAAGAAACACTTGCCATTATCTATGCTGTGAACAAATTTCGCCACTACATTACTGGTTATGAAGTCTTTGTCCATACCGACCATTCTGCCATAAAACATTTAATGAACAAACCCATAACCAGTGGCAGAGTTACCAGATGGCTGCTGTTGTTACAAGAATTCAATATCACCGTGTTGGATAGACCTGGTAAAGAGAACCAGGTGGCAGATTTTCTCTCTCGATTGCAGAATCAAGGTGAAGTTGTTCCTGTCGAAGACTCTTTTCCTGATGAACATTTATTTGCCATTTCTATAATTAATCCTTGGTATGCTGATTTGGCTAATTACTTGTCTACAGGTAAGACTCCTCCACACTTTACCTCAAAAGAAAAGAAAAGACTAGTTAAACAAAGTGCTAGATATTCATGGCTCAATGGCGATCTCTTTTACACTGGCTATGACATGATCATCCGTAGATGTGTAAGAAATGACGAGGTAATTGATATTTTAAAATCTTGCCATGATGAGCCGTGTGGTGGGCATTTTGCAGCGAAGCGGACAGCATTCAAAGTTCTAACTCTTGGATACTATTGGCCATCCATTTTCAAGGATGCCAAAAAGTATGTAAGGAGCTGCGACATTTGCCAAAGGATGGGCAGGCCAACCGCCAGCGATGAGATGCCCCTTCATCCCCAAGTTCACCTAGAACCATTTGACAAATGGGCCCTGGACTTCATTGGGCCTATCAACCCATCTTCAAATGGTAAGAAGTACATATTAGTATGTACAGATTATGTTACAAATTGGGCTGAGGCAAAAGCACTGGTAAGAGCCACTGAACATACAGTTGTCAATTTCTTGTTTGAGGAAATTTTTGTCAGATACGGAGTACCCAGGGAGATAGTAACTGATCAAGGCACCCAATTTACCTCCAAGTTAGTCAAGGATATTACAGACAAGTATAAGATCAAACATAGGAGAAGCACACCCTATCATCCACAGGCCAATGGGCAAGTGGAATCTACAAACAAAACTTTGGAGGGAATCATTACTAAAACTGTTGCCATGAACAGGAAAAATTGGGAGGAAAAACTTAAGGATGCTCTCTGGGCGTACAGGATTACTTGGAAAGATACTACGGGCTTCACCCCATACCAGTTGGTGTACGGTAAGGATGTCATGCTTCCTATTGAGTTCCAGATTCACACTTTTAAACTAGCTGCTGATTTACAGATTGATTTGGATGAGGCACAAAAAGAACGGATCCAGCAACTTAACCAGTTAGATGAGATGCGGCAGCAGGCAGAGGAGACCACAATCCTCATGCAAAAGCACAGGAAGCAGTGGCACGATGCTCATATAAAGAAGAAACAATTTAAGGAAGGTGACTGGGCCCTCCTTTTTGACTCTAAGTTTAGAGACCATAAGGCCAAGTTCACCACCCACTGGATGGGCCCTTATGAAATTGTCCAGGTTTATGACAATGGATCTGTAACTCTTACAACTATTGATGGGGAAGGTCATTCCTTCACTGTAAATGGGCATCGATTGAAACTTTACACCAAGCCCATCAGTAAAGAAGATTTTCTACACACCGTTTCTCAGCAACGAGAGGTTGAGTTACTGCAGCCCTCAGCTGCAGTCTCTCTACCTTAGTATTTCCTTGAATTTGTTTTAAAAAAAAATATATATAAAAAAAAAAAAAAATAAATAAATAAATAAATAAAAAAAAACAAATAAATGGGTTAGATGTGAAAACCAGATTCTGGCACACTCTAACCTTGAATTCCTACTTGAAAACCAATTCCTTGGCAAGTACGAATTCTTTTTCTTTCGCATTGTTTCATGTTTTCAGCTGAATGTTGACTTGAGGACAAGTCACAATCTTTTGTGGGGGAGGGGAGCATATCAGCATATCAGTATTCATTTTTTTTATCTCCCCACCATTCTAGGCTTCAATGAATAAGTTGTCTTGTTATTGCCTGTTATCAGAGGGACCTGGTTGTAAATATCATGAAGAGGGACCTGTTTTGTTCACAGAAACTATGCTTCAGCATCAGCAGAATATTAGCAGTAAGGGACCTGTTCAGACATATCAAAGGGACCTGTTAGGATCAGGACTTCATCAATCAAGTAACCCAGCTTAGCAGCATCTGCATGCATACAAAGAAGTGCATGATCATCTTCAGCACTGCAGAGGGACCTGTGTATGCCTTAAGGGACCTGTTACACAACAAAGCAATCAAACAACAGTCACAGCTAGCTCTACTCAGATGTCAATGCCACAACAGTCCAATAGTGTAATGTATTCCTTGTTTTTAACACTTAACTTCCTAGATTATTTTTATGTTATGTTAATAGCTATGACTGTTAATAATTAATTCCAAGGCATATTTCCATTCTCTTATTTCCCTAACATTTCTCTCTTGCCCCAGTCTACTCCCTACTCTCAAATGCATACACTCCTCACTCTAGTACTTCCTACACATTCCATATCCACAACCATTGCATTCCTCACTTACATACCCTCCCAAACATTACATATTCATTCTAAATACCGCCATATTCATTTCTAAATTCGTCCCTTAGAAGAGTACCAACATAACATATGGTTATATTTTTGAAAAATTTATTAATGGAATATCCCTTTTGAAACATCAAAGTATTATTTTTGGGGAATTCTATTAACAAAATACCCTTTTTGAAAAAAATCAAATAAAGAATATATTAATAAAAAGGGTCATTAAAAATCCGATGCAAAGGACAGCCGACCTATTCATTAGAAGTGCATGGCCGAGTGATGATTCACCACCCGACGTACACACACCTCTCGGCGCTCCTATCAACGTTCATACAAGTGCATTTGGTCATCATTCCTCTGTTTCAAATTTAATACATTGAGCTCATTTAAAAAAAACACAGTGGTATCGGGATTGTATACGGTGGTGTCAAACTTCAACCACGGGCGCTGGTGCATGAGCTTCTACAAGCATCAAGACCGAGGACAGAGTTCGAACCCTGTCGAGCTCCATACCAAATCAACCCAACAGCACAGTGGGCAGTCGGCGAACGATTTTCTCAGGTAACCATTCAACCTCATTGTTGAAATTCATAAGATAGGAAGCCCGACCCTCCGCCAAAATGACTAGTCGGGTCGAAACAAAGACATTTGACAGTTCTCAATACCACGAGGACTGTATCTCAATCCTCAGGGACATACAGTGGTTACCATTCCTAGAAAAATTCAGAGGAAGCAACGAGGAAGTTGCCAAACAATTTGCATTCACCTTCAATGGGGAGAAGGCCTTGATAGGCACCTTCTCATTTAGAATCTCAGAAGACACCATTGCTCAAGCAATAGGGGTTAGTCCAGAGGGTGAGAAATACTTTAAAACTAAGCAGTTTAAGGAAAAATCATGGACCCAATTTATGTCCAGGTCGCGGGTTTCAGCAGTGAATTGGAAGAAGGGAGTCCCACGCAGTTGGCTCGTTCACCCTTGGGACGAGATGGTTTATATCCTTCAGAAGTTCGTGACCTGTGAAGGCCGCTATAGTATCGTTTACCTGTATCATATAAAACTGCTGCTGCACATCAAGAAACAATGCACCATTAGCTTGCCATACTTTTTGCTACAAAGTTTAACTAAAATGTCTAAAACCGTTCAGAAACAAAAAGGGAATGAGGATAAGAGTTTATACCACTTTGGGTTGATTAAAATCCTCATCGAAGACGAGATGCAGAGACGGGGAAAGACATGGAAAGAATTCCTCACGGCCAATCAGATTAGAGACGAGGAAGAAAGAGAAAAATCACCAGAGAACTCAGGGTTTGTAAGAGATGTTGATGAGGATATTCCGGCCTCCTCCCGAGCCCATAAGGTACCTGTGAGCACTGTAAGAACCCGACAGATGAGGAAAGAAGAAGCGAAGAGAGCAGAAAAAGACAAGGTGTTCACCACCTATTCAAGAAGGTCGAGGAGGGCAGCAAAAGTTCAGCTGCAAGAAGAGTCTAATGTGCCTGAGCAAATGGACATTCAAAGCAGTGGTTATTCACCACCAGCACCAGAAGCCGATGTGCATGTCGAGAGCCATTCACCCCCGGGATTTGATGCAGAAGTCGAGAGCCATAATAAGCCAACATGTGAGAAAGGGTTTCCACCTCCTCCTGATAAGAAACAGAAGAAGTTAGAGCGGCAAATTGAAAAACTCAAAGAGGAGCTCATGGAAGCCAACATGTTAGAAAGGGTTATTAAAAAGGAAAATCAAATGCTCCGTACCCAGACGAAGGAAATTCAAATGAAACATGTCAAGTTGAAAGAGCGGGTTAGTGAGCTGGAGGCAGAGCAGACCGACATCTGCAAGTGGGCCACCAAGTGGTACAGCCAGAAGAAAATCCTAAAAGAAAAGTACCGAAGGCTGAAACAGGAGCTCCAAGACCAAGAAGATGTCCAGGTAAAGAAGAAGAACGTTGACACACTACTCAAGGCAGCAGAGGTACAGACAGGAACTGAGTTCAAAGGCAGCACATCAGGGTTGGCATGAGGACATGCCAAGTCATTAAGTCGGGGAGAGATGTTGGTACCATTCTAAGCCCTTTTTCCCATTCCAAAACATGACCATTTCCTACCTTTTTCGTATCATCCATTCCTCAAATGCCTTAGAATTTAATTAATTTAATAGTTTATAGTCGTTGGCATGCATATTAATTGATTTAGGGGTCTTGTGTTGACAAATTAGGATTTTAGGCCTAAATCACTACAGGAAGTCTTAACAACCTGTAAATGATTTATTATGTGACATGTGGCATGGCAGCTAGGTAGGAGCGGAAGGCATGGACGAAAAGAGGAATGTCCAAACATGGACAAACACCTACTCCGCATTAGAAACATTTCTCCAATCAGCACAGTCAACGCTTAGTCAACCCTAGCATGTCGGCACAAAAAGGCAGCAACAGCATTCAGTTTTTATCCATTCGCTTTCAAGTTGTTTCCTATTTTGATTTTTGATTTATGCATAAGACAATTAGGAATATATCCGTGTTTTGATTTACCAAACGCAGCAACAGCTGCTATGGATAAGCATCCATTTTTCAAGGGATGCAATTATGTAATTAAAAAGACAAGGCCGAGACCTGGGATCGGTTACACACATTCATACAGACATATACTATTGTTTACAGTTATGTTTTGGAACAGAACCTCTGGTTTTTCGAATTAATACATTGCATACTTGTTTAATATCGTGATCTTGGTGTAATCATCGGTGTGCCAAAGACGCGGACGGGCCCTACGTATGTGGTAGACCGATCACACATTTCGTTTGTGTTTACATTTTGCTTATGCTCATACTCTGTTTATATTTGCATTACATTCATCGTGTAGTTTTAATTTAATTTACAGTCAATTCAATTGGATAAAACGCATGCGAATTATATATGTATTTGGAGATTTGATTGCAGTGATGAATGCGTGAAATCTATGTCTGTACATGTGTTGAATAACCCTCTCTTGGATTATGAAATATATCCCGTAAAGGATTTAATCTCAGAGTTGTTTATGAAACATTGATATGGATAATGGTTATGAACTTGCTTTTACATGCCTTCTTTAAGCATTCTTGATTGCTGAATGATATTGAACAAGGGTTGCATGTTGATGTTTCTGTAAGGGAACCGAACCTTTCAAGATAACCATATACAGCATGATAGGAATTGCATTTAGTTGTTAATAGCACATGATTTAATGCTTAGTTAGTTTAACAATAGAATTAATCTCAGCATTAGGAGTTATAGATTTAGAATAGATCCTTTATGCTTATATACTTTAGGCACACGCCTCTAAGTAAACGCACCCTGGGTTGACAATTAATTTAGACCGATCTAGC
>APFE030695865.1:5204-35195 GCA_000404065.3 Pinus taeda | reverse complement strand
AGGATCTCAAGAAACCAACAGCTACAGACTCCATTGCCCAATGGATTAATTTACCTGCAGAGAACATTTCAAAACTATCAGAAATCATCCTCCCAACCAAACACAAAATAAACAAACCTTTACCTCATAACTAGCGTAAAAAATCCATAAAAACAGAGACAAATCTTACAGAGAGAGCCCTCTCTGATTACAGCTGGGCTAGAAGCTGTAGTCCAAAGATTGGTTAGTGGTTACCTCGGTCGTATCCCTTAAGCAGCCAAGGGACAACCTGAGTGTTAACACCACCCCAGGCTATGTAGGCACTTGCTACTTCATCAACAACCAATATCATGGTTATGGGTCAACTGCACAAAATCCTTGTCATCAAAGTCCATTTGCTAGGCCGCACATTGCTAGTATCACAGATGGTCACAAGCATTACAGGGTATCTCTATCCTCGGATCTTCGTTTGTCATCATTATGGGTCATCCACAAACCCACACTTCATCCACTTCCATTTGCTAGGCCGCACACTGTCAATATCATAGTTGGTCACAAGCATTACAGGGTATCTCTATCCTCGAATCTTCATTCATCATGGTTATGGGTCATCCACAAACCCACATTTCATCAAAGTCTATTTACTAGGCTGCACAGTATCAGTATCATAGTTGGTCACAAGCATTACAGGTATCCCTATCCTCGGATCTTTGTTTATCATGGTTATGGGTTAACCACATAAAACCTTTCTCTTCAGTGGCTCTTCATATTCAACAAAGGCTTCGCAGGAGGGAACTTCATGCAATGGGGACCATTGCTTCTTAAGGAGGGAGGAATGATTCGAATGGAAAATGGCATCAACCCATGGTATTCATCTACCCATGTTATTCATCCACCCATGGTATTATAAGTGGCATCCACTCATGGTATTTATCCACCCATGGTATTGTAAGTGACATCCACCCATGGTATTCATTCACCCATGGTATTTGCCCATGGTATTGTGACATCCACCCATGGTATTCATTCACCCATGGAATTGACCCGTGGTATTGTGACATCCACCCATGGTATTCATTCACCCATGGAATTGACCCGTGGCATTGTAACTGAAAAATACTATAAGTAACAAGTCGCATTTTGTAAAAGGACAGATGATTCGCCACAATGTAGTCTTTATAGTTATTATCGGTTTTAATAAAAATTTTCTTTGTGGTTTTATTTACTGTGTGTTCTGTCATTTTCTTTCTAGCATTGGGGTCAATTACATGGGTGAATGAATACCATGGGTGGATGTCACTTACAATACCATGAGTGGATAAACACCATGAGTGGATGCCACTTACAATACCATGGGTAAATTCCATGGGTGGATGAGTACCATGGGTTGATTCCATTTTCCATTCGGATCAGGAAATGTACGGGCTATTATGTGTCTTTAATGGTTGTTCTGTTATGGCTATTTATCTAGTTATATGATGGTTATAAGCATGGATTTATGACAGATTTTAGTGATGGCTCTTTTCATGTTTTCACTCATAATTGAATAAATAATGAATGCAAGACCTAATTGGTGTTAAGACAACTAATGTGAAAAGGTAGAGACCCTTCTTATTAAACCTCAGATAAGTATTCAGTCCCTTATGTTCGGATTTGCATTCATAACCTGTAGGTTGCATATCTACCAAGTGTTTGACAAAATGTCAATCCCAGTTAGGGATGGTCAAGTCAAGTCCTAGTTCCAATTTTTGGTTTACAAGCATTTTCTTCATTTCTTTTATGAGTTTTGGAAGTTTCATAGTTTTCTAGGTAGAGGCTAAACCCAAACCCTAGAAAATATTCATAATTCCCACAGTTGCTGGCACAAGATTGGTAGGAAAAGGCCATAGTCGCATTGATGTAGGCCTATGGGAGTGACTGGGAACCCATAGTTGCACAAAGGCCTTGGCAAGGGAGCCACTGGGGCTCTAAGTCAAGGAAAAGGTGAGTTGTTTTAGGGATTGGTCACCTAAAGGGGTTGGGTTATTCCTGGAGGTTGTGTGGCACCTAAAGGAAGTCAGTAAGGTCTTGTTGTGTCAACCTCATTTCCTTAAGGTCATCTAGGAGGTTAAGTCATATCATAGTAGACCCTCTCCTCATGTTTACCCCAGGTAAGTCGGTGCATTAGGGGAATTTTGAGGTCTAAAATGGGCTTCCTAAAGAAATTATAAAATAATAGTGGAAATAATAAAATAAGATTACATTACATCATCAAATTTTAGAGGGAAAAAAGAAATATGTTTTTTCTACTCGTATTTTCAACTTATCTCCCTATGGGTTTACTCAAATTTCGAGCAGGAACACTCATTGAATAAAAATTTGATTCCTCATCCAAGGAGTATCAATGTTTCATACTTTTGATGGACCCTGATACATGAAAAACATGGTTGTAATCACGTTTTTTCATGTATTTCTCATTTCTCATGTAGCAGGATCCATCAAAAGTATGCAACATGGTACTCTTTAGATGAGGAATTAAATTTTGCATCCAACGAGTACTCCCGCTTGGAATTTGAGTAAAACATTAGGGAGATAAGTTGAAAAAATAGTTTTATTATTTTATTATTTTATAATCTTTTTACATTTTATTCCAAAAATGGTGAATCATCCCCCATGGTTGACATCATCATCTTGAATCCTATTGGTTGTTATAAAGTTTATTTTGGTTGTATATTTTTCTTAGGAGGCCCATTTTAGACCTCAAAATTCCCCTATTGAAAGTGGGTAAATGTGAGAGGAGGCGTATTACACGAAATTAGGACATTTGAAGGCTGATATTCATTTTTTTGCAAGTCGTAGAGGGTATCGGAAAATGCCACAGAAAATTCGTTGCTTGGAGTGCAATGAGTTTGTGGGATTTTTCCTTTTGTTTTATATACCATATCGGGATGCTCGAAGTTGATACAATTGATAGTAAACGCCATCAATATCTTTAAACCACCTGTAAAAATATCAAGCAACCAGTTATAAAACACTAATGAAGATTTTGCATGAGCTACTAATGTTGTGATGATTGACAATTAAGTGCAGTGAGAATTTAAGTTCAATGTTATAATATTGTGAAACATAATTACCATAATGATCATTTACAATGGTGTGTTCTTGAAAGTGGATGGTATATCCCACAAGTGTTGTGTATTTGTCAACATATGCGTTTACATTACAACCATTTTCAAAACATTATCGAAAGTGGACCTTCATTAGGTTAGTCATATGTTGATCAGGGTATTTTGTTTGAATTGTATGCTTCACTCTAACAATGAATGGCGAGGCCTATTAACAAAAATTGAAATCTATGCTTCACTCTAACAATGAATGGCAAGGCCTATTAACAAAAATTGAAATATTTGTTTGAATTATATGCTTCATTATCACTGTGAATGGTGAGGCCAAGAAATTGAAATATTTTATTTTATTTTAAACGAAAGCTTTATTATCCTATATTGGTGTTGTTGAAACCCTATTAGTGAAATTAAGATATTTTATTTTATTTTATTTAAACGAAAGCTTTATTATCATATATCGGTCTGGTTGAAACACTATTCGTAATTTATGTTTTTTTAAAGTGAAAATGTTTCCTCGAGGAGTAAATTGGCCATTGTCTTATTCATGTGATTAATGGGGTTTGGTCAATACGCTAGAGGGCTTGGTGGCTTATGTTATAATTCGCTAGGAGCCCAAGGATATATTATTTACATGCTCCTTTTTTTTATATGTACAATATATTGTAACAAACATGATATGTTATGCCATTCATTTCTATGTTATATGTATTAACAGTATATCGATTATAGTGTCATAATATAAAATGTTTAATACAATGCAACTTTATACATATATTATCTTGTTTTAATAATATCATTATGAATGTGACATGTAGACATGAATATAATTATATGTAATTTACATTTCTCACTACAAATTCAAATAGTCAATTAAAGTATATTATAATTATGTTGATTACATAGAGGATTGTCAGTTAAGTAGCAAATTATATTTTATATTTTCTACTTCAATGTTAAATATAGAATCATTTAATATAATTACATAGTTATAATACATTATTTTTAAAAATTATAATGATATATTACAACGTTTTTAAGTAATTATAATATTACTAATCACTTGTTTGATGCAGAAATGTATAAAGTCAGGGAAACCTTGTGCAAAAAGTAAATTAAATGCAAAAATGTGAGGTGATATGATAATATGAGACTAGAGACACAAATGTTGTCTTGTAGAGAGGAGTAAGGAAGCAAAGTGTTGTAAGTGTCATCATATGGAAACATGGTCAAAGGAAAAAAAATGAAACTTAATGCATACAAGACCAGAGTGCATGTAAAACGGGATGAATATAAAATAGGAGAAGAGTCCCCATTTATTATGAAAAAAGGAAAAACCAAAAATGGGGGTTGTTTCTGCTACAAGAAATCATTACTTGAAAATTTGGTGCTGGATATATGAAACAATAGACAAGTTTTGCTAATTTGTAATTGATGAAGTTATGGATATTGCCCAAATCAATCAACATTGTTACCTTTTTATTTTCGATATATTCTTCTATCTCGAGGGTTTATGGAGTATTGATGCTAGCCAATGCATGACATGATATTGTTGGAGTAGAATCTTCTAGCTCTAGATCTTGTGACTATTCCAAATTTTTATCTTCTTCCTATTCAAATTCCATGTAGAATAATTTCTTCTCACTGCATTTATGCCCCTTGCTATACTTGCTTTCGCAGTTGAAACATAGTCCATTTTCTAAGGAGTCAACCTTGTCGGTTTAGGAGAGGGAGGACGATCTTTGCTATAGTTATTAGTGTTCAATTTTTTAGTTTCAATCTTTTTACTTTCAACTTTCCTTGTCAAACTAAAAGCCTTGTTTAGAGATTTAGGTTCAAATATATGCAACTCATGTTCGATTATTTCCTTTAAAGTTCCCATAAATAGTTCTAACAAATCATCCTCTAAAATATTCTTTACTCCGAGACTCCACTTTTGGAATCGTTGAATGTGCTTTGTAACTAAACATTTTTGTCGAAGATTTACCAATTGACTTAAGAATGTATTATTGGGAGCTATACAATACTAAGGGGGGGTGAATCAATATTTTACTGATGGATCAAAAATTACCAATTGTTTCCTTTTTTTACTAGTCACTGAATCATTCATTAATTATCAACAACAAAATCCATGCGCCAGATCATATGAACAACATATAAAGAATCAAGGAAAATAATCATATGATAAAAACATAAACCATCAAGACACATAAATCATCAAGGCACATAAGGGCACTAGATGTTAGGTGGAAACCCTTTCAGGAGAAAAAACACAATACACTTTGTCTGCTTCTTCTTCTTATTATTCAAATCTTCTTTTTACATCATATCACTAGTCACCACTAGTGTGGAAGCCCCGACTAATGATGCATGCGAGCAACCACTCGCTTCATGCATCTACCTAACAAAAGCCACCACTTCCTCAACTATGTAGGTGACTGCCTATTGGAAGCCACCATACCACCACTCCCTCAACTATGCATGCCACTACTTGTTGGATACCCTTAGCTCCAATAGTTTTCCAGCCACCAATGCAAGGAAGTCACCACTCCCAAATATTTAGGTTGTAACCCAAAGGAAACTTCCATTCCTTAAATATAAAAGCCACTACTTTCCGGAAAGCCACCACTTTCCCACTAAAGTCCCCAACCTTCAAAACCTTTTGGACCACTTTTCATCAATTTTAAAACTAGGGCCCACTAATCTCTGCATAAAACAATTGTGAGTCTCATTTCACAATTTTCAAATTGGGCCCATGTATATCCTTTTAGGATCAAACTAAATACAATCACCCTTTTGCAATACAGCTCTGCCACAAACCTTAGCAACATACAAACAATGACCCAATACTCTCAACAATGTAATTTTGCTATAAACCGTAGCAGCATACAACACACATACAAACTTAGTCTCTTCTCATCAACCACATAAAATATCACCATACACACTCTGCTCATAATCAACAATAAACTTTGACACAATATTCTTCCCTCAATACATCAGTCATATAATAATATAGCAATTTTTTTTTCCACTATTCACATTACTCTATCCCCGCAGCCATATTGTTAGCAACAACATATAAACTCTTAAATCAAGAACACTCATAACTCCTTCACTTCACCAAAACATCAATCTCCTTCAAAAAAAATTCAATTACATTTTCTACAAGTGTTTCATCATCTAATCCAAGTGCACTAGACCATGCATCGCATGTCCTACAAACCATCGCATTTTGCTATGCGCACTTTATTTCAAACATGCATATAATTCCTTTGCTACATCCATTCACACCAAGGAGGGAATTATTACACTACTATATGTCATTCGCGCAGGTATATAAGATACACACTCTCCGTCTCTTTCATACATAGTCTTCAACACTCTATTGCTCCTATGATCATGCACATTGTGTATATGTTTTAGCTCCAATCACTCTTCATGGAACCTAGAGGAGATCCACGACTTGACATATTTAATCTTATCACCAAACAAACTAAGTTGACCAAATCAAGCATGATCATTGTGTTCCATGACCAAATAAAACAATCACTGAGACCTTTAATGCATTTACACCATTGGGAGCATCAAACCATTGACCATATCGATCATTAATTAACGTTGAGACCAGATCAAGACTTATACCACTTCAATCAAATGTTCACATCCTTTACCTTGGGAAAATTCAATGTTATAGCTTGCAATTTTATTTGTCTCCAACTATAGATAGTGCCACTAGGTGATAATGACAAGACTGTGACACTCTATATAACTTGGTAAATTTAAACTTCTCTGCCTAGGACTGAAACCACTTGCTTCTAGCCTTCTTTAATGACCTTGCCAAGCATCTGTAGACTTCCAAAACATCAACACATCGTTGTCAAGCATAAAATCATTATGCAATATATCCTTTAATTGGTTGACATCGGTGCCGAACTAGCGAACTCCATGGTTGACATTAATGTTGATACCATGTTTCCAAAAATATCCCCCTTTAACATTGATGGCAACCTACAGCCATAAACACCAATATGGTCTTTGTTGCTAAACTACAATCTCCTCTAGTTAGTTAGTCTCACTCTCCCTCAAGTGGATATATCATTCCCCCCCTTTGGCATCAATGGAAAAGGGTGACCAATCCTCGTTGAATCACCATGCTAACACTAAGTGAATTCTGTTGATATCAACTGTTTTCTAATGAATTTTAATAAGCTATGAAATCTACAATATAATCATTAAGAGAAAAGAACTATGATGCTCACTTTGCAACCAATGGAAATCAATGACAATAAGGTAAACACTGACCTTCCTCTTGCTTAACATGCTCCCCCTAAACATGTACTAGGGTTGCAATTAAATATTCGTAATTGTTGTTCAACAAGTTTTATTTTTCCTTTGCCTCCTTGCCACATGGAGGAGGCTACTCCTCATGGACAAAGGACTCATAACACAACATGACCAAATGACGAAAATAAAGTGTAGGTCTTATGATGATAGTACATGGCCTAATAATGTAATATAATTCTACAATAATGATACCCAAAGGCCCATGCATGGTTGATACAAGTGACTTATTTCAACAAATTACTTTCTCCCATACATGACTAAGACAATGAGTACACAAGAAATAGACCCAATTATGAAAGCAACTATGATACAAGGCTAAATCATGCACTCTAGCATGCATACATGGAAGAATTAAAAAAAAAAAAAAAATCTTCTATACATAACTAGTACAAGGGTTTTTAAACTAGTTTTCCAATTATGGATTGATACATACATATGGATGAAACTACATACTATTCTACTCATGGAAAAAACATATGGATATTCTACAAAATAATGAGTGAAGGAAATATGAAAATGATAAATAACCCTTGAAATCCGAATGGCATGAATAGCTCCCACTGAGCTCATTTACCTTTTGCTGACGATGTTGGAAGTCCATCAACACAAGGGGTCTCCCCGATATACCTCACACCATTTGGAGAAGGAGATTAATTTGGATAATAGGTTCGACTACCATACCTTAAATATTTTCCATGGTTGTAATAAACAACATAAGTGAGTATGAAAAAAATCTTTGAAACATGCAAGTAAGTTGGCACTGTGAAGCATACAATTCTAATTTATGCAAGGCACTTTCATATACGGGAAAAAAGAAAGTGATTCTTTAGAAAAAAAAAAGTAATAATATTATCCTAATAAAGACACACATGAGAATGGAAAGAATCATTAATTAAACTGCAAAATAGTTCACAAGGTAACAACGATCATAAAAGCAAGTAACAATGCACATTCAACAATATGTATACCAAAGCCAACAAAATAACTCATTTTATTTAGTATGTACAAACACAAACATATACCGTAGACATTAAAATAACAGCCTTACAACATCCATGATACATGCATGAAAGTGTGCTAATTCCAAGAGCTTCAAATATTAAGTGAAAGTTCCAAGGTACACAATTACAATGATGCAATACTAGCCCCGATAGCTAAACATTAAGCTACCACTTGCTCCTCCAAAGAATCACCTTCTCTCCAATGCTAAGCTAGAGAAGCCAAGGTGAAAAGTCATTTTCTTGAGTTTTGAGGGTTTATTTATAACAAATGAGGTGGCCATTCACCTCCCATGTGACTATTGACCTCCCTCATGACTCTTGAGCTCCCATATGACTTTTGAGCTTCTACACGACCTTTGATCTCTTACAAGACTCTTAGAATTCCTAGTGACTCTTCATGTTCCATGTGTGACCCTTAGGCTTCCACACATTTTTTACATTTTATTATTTTGGAAAATACAACAATTTATTCCATCAATGTGGTGGCAGAATACAATGGATAAAACAACACTCTTGTGTTGACACTTTGAAGAGCTACAATTTGGTGACTATAACATGAGACTTCGTTGTGATGTGTCAAGTTCTTCTATTTACTTCTATTTCTTCAACTCTTCATGATTGATCTAAGATATGCTTCATCTTTACCCTCTAAAGGGTTTGGATAAGTATTGGAACCTTCTGTGTTATCATGAGTTGAAATATGTTTGTCTTGGTCCAAGATTCCTTTGCTTTTGTATGATAGCATCTTTGTGTCTTATATCCACAAGTTTCCTTCTTGTAACCTCTTTTTGTTGACCTCCTTGAGCATCATTTCCATGTTTGGATGATAGCACCTACAAATGAAGTTCACTCATGGCAAGACAATATAAGTCCCAAAATCACCTATTGTATTTTTTTTTCTCATGTGAGATGCTGACTGTGATGGGATAATGCACAAGGATTGAGAGAGAGGCCTCAGGATGTGTGGTGCATAGGGTTAATACGCAAGGGGTAGGAGGATGGGTGTTGGAAGTGTGCAATGTGTAATTCCAATAGGGAGAGGAAATGTTCTACACAATGGGAAAGTCTAAGAACAAGGGTGTCAAACTTGGGCATTGTGACTACAAAATGCACCATGATTGGAGAAGAGGGTCAAAGAATTGCATATGTTGCCATTGGAAGGGGTCAAGATATGGCCCTACTTCCCACTAGGAGTGTGTATTGTGTAATACAAGGCAGGGATAATGAATGATTGCACATTGAGAAAGGGTAACCAACAAAGTTGAGTGATTGTGCTTTGAGGCTACTCAATATGCAATGAAGGAGGTTGTCCTAAAGATATGCACACTGGGAAGTTCTAGGATATAAGGATATCATCACTAAAGCTTAGTAATGCATAGTGCACAATACATTTGTTCAAAGGTTTAATGTTGATCATCGATTGTGCAGGTTGTGAGGACAAAGAAAAATCCAAAATTGACTAAATGTGAGATCAGTGAGACGAGAGAATAAGATTAAGAGCATACAATAAGCCTTGAACATGATCAAACTCACATATACAATCAAACACATTAAAATATTATGCATAATACCCAAAATCAACATGTATTCATTGAAACGACAATAAAATGACACTTATCTCCAAGTGCAGCAGTTAGGATCCAAGTCCTTTTGACACAAGTGTCAATTATAACCAAAAGATGTGTTATGCCATGGGAGAGTGTCCAACACATGTTATTGTGATAGATAATATCATCTAATGCAAGAGAGTGCATTGGATCTGCCTCTGAAAGGTGTTCCAATGGTGCTCTTAAGATACACAAAAACAAGTGAAAGGGACACACGCAAGAGTGAAAGCGAAACATGCAATCATGAAAGAAAACAGAAGCGACACATGAAATAATGAACGCAAGAAAAATCATTAGTTGCAAAATATAGAGCAAGAAAATTGACACAAACAATAGAAAAAGAAAGAAAAAGTGACACTCACATAAGCAAAAGTGACAGTTAAGAAAATCATCAAGAATATGGCACATTTGCAACCACAAGTGAGAAAATTCTTCTTATGCTCCAAAAGTGTGCGGAGCTCAAAAGATAAAGATGAATGTGAGATGAGATATGGGATGGACTCTTTATATAGGGATATGAGACATGAAATTAGGGTTAGTATTTGTGAGAGCGCTTAGTACATGTTGGGAAACTAGGGGTCAAGAGTGAATTGGCTACCACTAAGAAGTGTGACAGTACTGACTTGAAGAAGTACACTTTCACTGGAATCAAGGAGTGCGAAATCACTATCTATAGAGGATGCCCTTACATTTTCACTATGAACTACACAATCACTGTCAATGAGAATTGTGCAATCACTGTTTGCAGGGACTGTGCAATAATTGATGGAAAGGATTATGCAATCAATGATGGCAATGATAACACAACACTTTCACTATGAAATGCGCTTAACTTATCTTGAAAGTTGTTCTTGTGAATACATCAAGAGTTGGGAATGTGAAATAAAGTAGTTGTGACACTTATAGTTCCTAAAGGAATACTTAAACACTTCAACAACATAACTGAGCATGACATTAATGATTTAAAATGAATGATGGAATGATCATAAGGAGGCTCCAAAATTTGAAGGTGGCAAACATTTTGGAGGGGGTTGTAGGAGCTACAATGCTTGGTGACACATTGGAAGAATACCAACTTCTCTATTTAGGCCTAACCTTGAGTATGAGTTCTAGCATTATGGAAATATTGTCTCATTCTAGTGATTACCCCAACTTCCTTACTTAGCCCAATTTAAAATGTAGTCCCTTCTATTCCTCTTTTCATCTTAACACAATTCACAAGACTAATCAAACTTCAGTTGTTTCGATTAAGGAGTAGGAGTATATGAGTTTCGTAATTTTAATATATTCATAGTGTTAATGTCATGTTTGGTGTTGCTCCGCTATTATCAGGCCTGTTTAGTACCCCGACGAAGTCACTTCAAGGAATCTTAAGCATTTCTTCGTTGCCAGCAGGCATGTTCAAGTTCCCGATGAAGTTGCTAGCATCACCTATCTTTGTAGGAAACCTTTCTCTTCTTTCACCCTTTATTATTTTTAAACTTTTATTCTCATTGGTATTTTATCGGTGCTTATTTCGCCAACTTGGAAGAGGCATCCTGACTTATTCTACGATGAAGAGAGGTTATTCCTTGTTTTGCAGAGACTCTTATGTATATACCTATAAAACAAGTATGATCGCTTAAGTATTTCCTCCTCTCGTTTCTCTACTCGATTGAGTTGACACATTAAAAACCAATTCATAGAAAATTTGATTCATGGAAAGAATATCACATTATAGATATAAGCATTGTATATTTGCTTGAGATTTCAATTAGGATGAAATGTATTTTGTGTACATGCATCATTGACCTTAAAAGATATTTAGGCCCAAACAAAGAAGTAGACAAAAGGTAAGCCAAACATTTCTATTTGTCACAGTTACCCTTTCAACTTTTGCCACATTAATTTAGGGCCAAACGACACGAATTTCGCACACAGTCTTTATTCAATACAAACTTGTAAAGGAGATGTGGAAAACAAAACTCAAATAGAAAGGAAAATGTAGAATGAAAAGAGATGAATGTGGGGTACAAAATAAAGGGAAAATGCAATTCATGTGTGTAAATCCTATGCAACAATGCAAGGAAGTACAAAAACCTTAATAAAAGAATCATGACTAAATCTAAATCATAATATATCTAAACTAGAAGGTTAGGATCAAGTGAAATCAAATTTCCAATGCAACCACAAGAGCTTCTCCCGGCTTTTAAGCATAACGATATAAGTGATTAGAAAAAATATAGAACAATGTGTGGAAATAAAGATGTCAACGTGAATACTTTGCAAAAATAAATTGAAGGTCTTGTCTACTGGTAGAAAGATGTACCATAATATTTAGCTTTGACCAGTCTAAAATTTTACCTTGTTTATTAGAACAATGATCATACAAACCTTTAAGGTTGTTAGTGAATGTACATTCATTCATGTTTTCAATCTTAGCAAACATCAATAAATATCAAAACTTATCATTAGCAAAAGAGCTTGCCAAGTAAGATTCCTCTAACCATTCAACAATTGGATCACGATACTCAGAACAACCCATTTGAAAGCCTTGAAATTCTTGGGAATATGAACTTTCAATTAGCGCAATCAAATTATAAAGACAATCTTGAGAGGGAAATTTGATATGATCTTTGTTCAAAAACTTTTTCAATATCGTGAGGACCTAACATAAACATCAGCAAAAAATGAAGTGCCTCAACTTCTTGGTAGGTATCTTAACATTTAGATAATGAATCATAAAGATCAATGGTTTTAATAAGATCAACAAATATAAAACAATTATCATCAGATGTACTAGTGGTAAAATGATTAATCAATTGATAGCTGTGAGAACCAATATTATGATTAGATCAGTGGACTAGCATATAAGATTCTCGATTCTCCATGGGTTCCCTTTGTATCTGACTATATACCATACCAACAATATCAAAGCCTGGGGAATTAAAAACAACTACTGGCATCATAAATTCGAGAAACCAATTAGTATACCAAGCCGAAAAAAATAGAAATATATGTCAAATAACATCCATCATTCATATTAATGTGAGAAATTAGTTTGTTAGCACACAGGATTTGCTCCGCTATATGATTCAAGCATTAAATGATACTCAAGGGGATTGATTTTTCCAGAAAAAATGATTAGCTTCGTGACCTACACTAGAAAGATAAGAAACTGATCATTCACATATTTAAGAGAATTAACTTGAAAATGTTGAAAATCCTTCAAGAGTGAGCTTCTATCCAGTGAAACAATATTGAGAAAAGAAATACGCGAGAAGATATGGATCTAACCTAGTTAAGAGACCTCATCAGAATTGTGAGAACCTGACATAATCATCAACGGGAGCTGAAGTGCCTCAACTTCATGAAAAGTCCCTGAACTTTCAAATGTTGAATGATTAAATTTTGAGATTATGATTAGATCATCATTTATGTAAAGAGAAATATCACCAAGTATTTCATCAAGATCATTATGAACTAGATGGTAGTTATTGGAATCAACAGTTTCATCAAATGTTTCAACATCACCATATAGATTACCCAAATTGTAAGAAAGATGTTGAATGATTACCACACCATCTTCTTCATCATGGACAGCCTTATCACCTTGTGTGGGCATGAGATCTAATTCATCAATATGAAAATTAGAAGAGCATGATATATCGGTTAATTTATTACACACACTTCGACATAAGGGCTAGTGAGTTCAATAATAAATTCTGTGAGAAACTCTTCTATGATTAGGTCATATTCTAGATCAAATATTCGCAAATCCAAGTCTTCTTGCGAAAACAAGAGATCATCCAATGTACTTGGGAATTCATTACATATATCAACAAAATCATTGGTGTTAGGATGATGTTTATGAAAGCCTCCATCTTGATCAAGAGCTTTGGTCTCATTCAACTGATTACCAGTATCAAAAGATCCTTGATTAGCCAAGAACTTAAAAACATCATTTTGACATAAAGGAATTTGAAAAAGAGAAGAGATATTAAAAGTATCTTCATCCTTTTTCTCCTCTACCCGTGAAATGTGACCACCTTGTACCTGATCATTATTTGAACTAGAAAATTGAGAATTAAGAGTATTAGGATAAATTACTGGTGGATAGGGTTGATTAAATGAATCAAGTTATAGGAAGCCATGAGGTGAAAATCATAAAGGGTGATAGGTGTCCCTTGAAGAAGCAATACTTTCAATCAAATCAGGTTCAAAGTTTAAATTATGCTTGTTAATGTCACCTTGAGAAATCATGGGATCAACCTTCACACTAGTCTCCTTGGATTTATTAGAACATTCAATTTTTTCATGGATGGGATCTTGACCATAGGAAGGAAATGAAGGTGGGATGAGTGGTTCAACGATTTGGTTTTCATATTTACCAATGCCAACATTGATATGAGGGACCACTTTGTTTGGTAATGAGAAAGGAGGAGGAGAAGGGACAAAAGAAGTGGCATGTTCCTCCTCTAAAATGGGAGGTGCCTCATGATTGATATAAGTTGGAAGAGAAAAATTATCCAGGGATTTAGATTCAAATTGTTTCAAGGAGATTAAAACCAAATGCTAAAACTTTTCACCCATGTAATCCAAATTCACATCTTCTTTAGAAAACTCATAACAAAGATGAAGAAATCGATCAAGAAAATCCTCTAATGAGTCATTAGATTTCTTTCTAAGTAGATTAGTCCTTTTATATACATCTTGATATGTCTACCTGTCAAAATCTTGATGAAGCTCCTTAAAAAGTTGTTTGAATGAATGAATAGAAGCAAATGGTAAGGTATGACACCATTGCTTAGCGTGACCTTCAAAAATGAGGATGAATAATTTGGAAGCGACATCTTCACAATCCCCTTTATGAAAATCACAAAAATTAAGAAACAAAAGTGTGAGCTTAATTATGGAAGTTTGACCCTTGCCATTGAATTCAAATGTGACTAGTCATGAATTAGCTCCGTAGGGATTGCAAGATTTCCACTTTTAGCAAAACTCCCAGGCATTAAGATTTGGGATGAATCCACTCATGATAAGAGATTCAAAAAAAACTTCATGGGATCAACTTGTCATATGGCCCTCCTTCTAGCGTCAGAGTGTTGATAGTGCTAGAATTCTGCCAACACAGGGGGTATCAGGCCAAATTCAGAAGGACCGAAGCCCTAATTAATTAGTTTGATGGATGATTTGATGGACCAAAGGCTTATTTAACTATGCTTTATCTTGAAGGTAAATTCTTGAGGACAACTTGATGGATGGAGGTAAGGTCTTTGTCTTGGTCAAAGGAAAAGATTGTCTCAATTTGATTTGAATTTTGTAGCGGAAGAGTTTGACTGGGTTTTCCCCTTCACAGGGGATTTTCCCTACTTGAGTGCCAAAATTTTGTGTTATATTTTGTGTTTATGATCTACTTTGTTTGGAATTTGTATTGATGATAAGAACTTAATAATTGGAAATAAGATCAAATAAGAAACTTCAGAAAAAAAGCCCCAAGGGTTAGCTCAACCAATCAAATCAGTGCCTCACCATACGGGAGGTCACAAGGTCGATTCTACCCGAAATCCCTTGGGGTCAGGTCAGTACATAGGCCGAGGGTATGTGATCCCCCTTCGGGGTCAATTTTCCCAGAATTATTGTGGGTGTAGCAGCTATCTAATGACCAAGGGTAACCGTGAACCATCGGGAAAAAAAAAAAAAAAAACTTCAGAAAATGTCAAAGGAAGAGAAATCAACATAATAAAAAAAACCTAACAATGTTGCCCTAAAGTATTTTTTAACATGGTATCATAGCTAAGGTCAATGACATAAGAGGTAACTAAGAATACCAATGGTGGTTAACTAAAATCTTGTGTCTAGCCCTCAACAAGGACAAAGTTGAAATAACCAAAAGTTCTGGATTTGATTATAAGGATATATGTAAGAAAATTAACAAATTAGGCCACAGACCTAAGATAAAAGAACAAAGTAATAAAGGAAGACATGAAGCATTAATTGGAGATCCGAAGGTCTAGATCATTAGTTCCTTCAAGACTAAATTATTTATAAAGTAAAATGAAGTTTATAACTCTGCAATTCGACAAAAAACCTAAAGCTTTAGTTTTGAAGGACAGTTAAGGGATGAAATCTCTAAGGTAAAACCTCAAATATAATCCTCTGTAACAAAGTTTCAAGAAAATATTTTAGAATAAAAATCAAAATAAAATTTCATCTATGTGGTGGAGTAAATACCTTAGAAAAATATAAATATTTTGAGCATATATATAGAAATATTGAATTTCATAAGAACAAAACTAAACCATTTAAAAGTGTATATAACATTACATTGATTAAGCCACAAACCCGAGTAAGTAGAGACACAGGACAATACTTGGATGCCATAACAAAAAGAGGAACCATATAGAATTTCAGAGAGTTGAAATCCTAGGCAACTAGCCTAGACTAAACTGAGAATATTATAAAGAATATCAAAGTTCTAAGTATAGAATTAAAAGGTATAAATTTACCACAGGTTACAAAGGTTCTATAGTTGCAGAGGTGATCAAATTATATAGGACTAAGCAAAAGGTTCACTTGAAAAGGCTAAGGATTTATTTTTTAAGCTCATTAGAAGGCTTGATTTAAATATACATTCACCGCAACAATTTCAAAAAGGAGACTTGTGCAAGCATAATTATGGAGGTTGAGACCTATAAGTAACAAAGGAGCCAATATCTATTGTACAAAGCATTTTAGGACTATCATAAGTAGTCTACTATATGAATGCATAATATGTCATTGTAGAAAAGAAAGACATTGACAAGATATCTTAGCATCCATGTCTCAAGAAAGGAAGAAGCATACAACAATGAAAAACATGTCTGTGTTACACCAGATTGTGGAAGACGATTTGCAGATTTCACTAACATCAAGTAAGTATTGTTTATTTTGTTTCGTATGTCTCAATTATCTAACAATATGTATTTAATTTGCAAAGGGAGGAACGTAATCTTGAGGTATGTATAGAATTTTCATTTGTTAATAATATAGCCTGAAAATTTTTAAGGGTCTAGTTACTTATGTGATTCCATGATTGGAAAGTTTTCATTGAGATTGTAGATCCCAAATCCCTGATCCAAAATTCTCTTGTTCCCTCTAAGAAACCTTATCACATGATATCTACGGTTTGTAGGTATATCACAATTCCCGTGAAAATAAAATTCATTGATATATAGGTTTTGACATAATGTCCTAGTGCTTGTAAGGGTTTGTACTTTAAAATATGTAGGAATTCGTTTTCTGAAGTTTAATGGAAACCCTAAATGATATTCCTGTGCTTGTATACTTTTACTAGTAAATGTTGTAGGCACTCAGAAAATTGTTAATGTCATACCTCATGAGAGGGAGCCCTTAAATTAGAAAAATCCTACAAGGTTTGTAAAGAAAGAATCTCAAGGTATGTATAAATAATTGTAGATGTTACAATCATTTTGAAATTTATTACTAACACTCTCATGTCCATGATTTTCAATCATAAAGATTCTTGTTTATTAGGGTGATTAATATTTAGATTAAATTAACCCTTTTCATACTCTCTTTTGTTTAGTTTGGGAAAACCATAACCTTTAGGGTTCATTGTAAAACCCTTGTCTTCTTAGGGTTTGTTGATAAAGTCTAAAATATCTTGATGTATGAAACCCTAGCCTTTTAGGGTTTTTCAATGATATCTAGATTATATTATGAAACCATATATTTTAGGGTTTAGGGTTTATAATAAAACCCTTGTAATCATTAATAAATGTTCCTAAGAATAAATCCATAGGTGCATATGCCTCTGTATGCCTAAAACCCTTGTTTGGTCGAGCTATTGTATATCTAACATTAAAGTTTTAAGTACATAGGGTTTACAATAAAACTCTAGTAATGATTATAGGGCATGATAAATGTAAAATGATTTTTTTGTTATTCTTAATGATGGAATCTAGGGTTTGTAACAAAAAACCTATAGAAACTCGGATGCAGGTGATAATCAAGTCATTTAAAGCGATTAGATGGTTGGGCGGCGAGAGGACTGACCACATGGCCGCCTGCATCTTCCCCCATGCCAACCTGAAGGGAATTCATGGCACCTTGCAGGTGCCATTAAATGAGTACTCTGGCCGAGACATCACCACAATGCTCATAGCAATGGCCTCCACAGACCATAATGTTATTCCTCCTCCCCTGCTCCATTGCATTTGTCCTCCTCAAGCCAAAGAGCCATGTTCACGCACAGTAACGGGAAGTCGCTGCTGGATGCTTAGCTATATAGACCTTGGCAATGGGTTTCACTTCTCCCATACCAGGCTCTGCAATTTAGCCCCTACTTAGATCTCCTTCGCTCAATCTCTGCACAGTCACTCCACCAATCTCCCCACTGATAGCCTTGCTTTGAATCATGCCATAGCTCGCATTCACCACCGAATGCAGAGCAGGAGAGGAGGCACTCATGGCGGGAGCATCCGCCCCCCTGCAACGCCTAGCCCAGACTCTGTCTCCCCCTCCAATTCAACTGATATTCCCAATCCTCATGGCCCCTTCTTTGGCCGGTATCCTGACACCCACAACGGAAGGGGAAGAGCTCAACTCCAAGGTGCAGGGAGGAGGGATGTCGCTATCCATATAACTAATTTTTCCCTTCCTCCGCACCCAGCTCCCCATACAACGCAATTCCATTTTCACAGCACCCTGCATCGACCTGTAATCACAACCACCGTCACTATCACATTCTCTGAAGAAATAGACTCGCCGGAAGATCCACCTAAGCACAATATTGAGTAGCAAAGGGCAGCACAAAGAAACAAATGCAATTGCAACCCAAGAAATCAACAACTCAATGAAGATATTGCCACCCCGCATGGCAAAGAGTTGGTTGGTAGTCAACATGCTGCTGAAGGCAAAATTGGCGACACACAAGCTTCAGGAAGCAGACCAGGAAACACGTCCAGACCGCATGCAAGTGCGGGCAACACCACGGGTGCCCATCCAGCTCGAGGCAATGGCACGTCAGAAGAGGAGGATTGGTATCAATAGCGTGTCAGATTGAGGAAGAACCGGCCCCAAACAATCTCTAGTTTCAACACTTGGTAGCCAAGTGTCGCCCTTCTGCCAGGTGGATGCATTTTCTGATGACTAGGCAATTTCGGTTATGTCTACGCTTTATGGTTATGTTTATGCAATGTCTGATATGTTTTTGGTCAAAACTGATATCCCTGGTGTGGGTTTTTTGCTTTCATGGACTAGTTTCCCCATTGTTGGGGCAGTCAAGGTTAGACAGTCATATTTTTTATGAATGATGCTCAGCACTACTGAGGCCCGAGCCTGACTATAATTATAATTTGTCTCATATCAATAGAATAGTTTTACTTAGAAAAAAAACAAAAAACCTAGAGAAATGATTATAAGAAGTCTAGAGTATGAAATAAGTAACCCTTTTTTATTATCAACCTAACTACGTTTAGGTTTTTATATCTAAAGTTTGATTATTTTGATATTCCCATTGCAATAACATGCTAACCCTATTTTGTTAACTTCATGCTCTTGTATATTTCTACTTGGTCGTACTCGTTGTTAAAGATTTGTAGGTACATAATCTTAAAGATGTTGAAGACATTCATTTAACTCATAATTGAAGATGACTTGATAATGATGATTGACATGATGAAGAGAGGGAGTTGTCAGAATCTTAAAGTATACATTGTTGATGACTTTGTTTCCAAGTTGGAATAGAAGGAATGGTGTATCGAAATGTTGAAGTTCTCTAATGATATGGTAATTCCAAACAATTTTTTTATATAGATGAAAGAATAAAATTGTTGATCTCACTAAGCTGAGAGCAATCTTGACTAAAGAAAGTGTATATCTCCCCAGTTAAGAGGGAGGGTATATTGTGACAACTAAAATGAATACCTTTAAGAAAGAATGAGATCAAAGAATGGATGCATGTTCTTGATTCGTGAAGTTCCAAACAAAGACTTGATTGTGTTGAAAAGTGTTAAGGTTGAGTTTGGTGTTGTTGAAGAAGTTAAAGAAGAAATATTCTAATGAGATGTGTTTAGATAATACGATGATGATTTAAGTAGCATTAGAATGATTGAGGACCCCGAAGATTTTTTCTAACTTGTATATATTTAAAAGTTTGTCACTAGTTTGGGTTATGATTGTACATGTAGATATCTCCATAAGAAGGTTGAATATTTTTGAAGCATGCTTGGATTGATGAATATATGTGATTTAGTTGATAGGGAGAGATGAAGCCTCTTGGGGTGACAAGATGCTTGGGATTTCATCTGACCGGCCTATGATGATTTCTAGATCCCGAAGTAGGGAGGGTATCATTGGTCTTGTTGAGCTATGATCTTGGATATGATACCTAGATCCTTGTGTTGTGTTAGAGCTAAATCCTAATGGTACCTATAGTGGCTAAAGCTTGGAACACACCTTAGTCCCAACCAGTTAGATACCTTGGTCAAGTATCTAATTAGTAGCACTGTGTGTTCTAAGACTCTTCGTAGAACATATCTTTTGATATCATCCATATACATATGTATATATGTAATTATAAATACCTCCCTAGTTAAGAGGGAGTGTTGAATAATGTAACAAGTGTCAGTCTTCATAATTGTATTTGAGTCATATATTTGTCAAAAGAAAGAAAAATAAAATTTATTTATAAATGAAATTATTTATATGCATGGATTTCATGCTTCATTCATTTCTAGGTCAAAACTTCCATTTTAGGCTTCTAGGGTTGAGTCCTTGTCATCTTATATACCCTTATTAGGCTTCTTCAGTCAATAAATACTTATTATTGGTCATGTAAAACCTCCTCCATCAAGTTGTCCCCAAGCTCATCCTTTCGACCTCAAAGTATAGACTCCAACCACTATATATAGAAAATGAACTCGACCTATTTGGAACCACTTAGATCTAAAATTCAAGAAGCAAGGATGAAGTGTGAATACCATAAAAGAGCTTATTTCATAACCAAAAAGAGATGGCAAACCCAATGAAGAAGAAATAAGTCTAATGTTTTTCTTTTCTGTCACATGTGTGACGATATTGAAGCTCTACAGGTCGAAGGTACAACATTGTAATTACAGGCCAAATTGCAGAAGGACATAAGCCCTAATTTATAAGTTTGATGGATGATTTGGTGGACCAAAAACACATTTAATTCTGCATTATCTTGAAGGTAAATTCTTGAGGGTTGTCTTGATGGATGGAGCTAAGGTCTTTGTCTTAGTCTAAGGTCAAGATTGTCTTAGTTTGATTTGAAACTTATAGTGGAAGAGTTTGATTGGGTTTTCCCCTTCATAGGGGTTTTTCCCTAACTAAGTGCCTTGTGTTTATGATCTAAATTGTTTGGCATTTGTCTTGATGATAAGAACTTAATAATTAGAAAGAAGATCAAATAAGAAACTTCACAAGAAAATGTTGAAGGAAGAGAAACTAACATAATAAAATAGCTTAATTATGTTTCCCTAAAGGATTTTTCAACATCTTCACGTTGAGGATTTCTTCTCAGAGCTTATTTTCTTACTTTTTAAAGATCTACAATAGTTTTCCTTGATCCTTTTGTTGGAAAAAATTTCATTGATGTTAAAGGGTGAATGGGCTAACATTCATTTGATGGTTTGCATGAAAAAATCAAATGAATCTAGTTGCAAGAACCCCATATATTGATAGCCCCGGTCATGCCATTTTTTTTATAGGTGGCAAGTTTTGTGGGTCTTCCTGGTTGGAGAGATATTAAATTTTGAATATTAATGCCACAAATGGATGGGATTTGCACCAGATCATGGCCCATTATATTTATGGTTTTAATATTTTATGGAAACACTTAGAAGAAGGTCATAATTATAGTACGATTGACAAAAATACATGTGTCCTAATCATCTTGAAAAAAGATGATATGAAATTCAAAAATATGATTTTTGTATTATAAGCCTCCTCTAAAACAAGTCATTTCAGCTCTATCAGGTCTGCTTCATTACAATTGTGTATTTTCAAAGGGTCAAGTCAGCCCCATTATAGGCCTTTTCAACCATTATAGATATACCTAATTCATGGAAAATTGAGGAGGTTCGTGTGAATCATCTGAGATAGAAACATAGGAGAAGTAAACTCAGGTCTGAGCTTCATATAAGAGTTGAAAAGGGATGAATCTCAAGGATAGTTTTATATTTTTTTCTTATGTTTATTTGGTGGTGATTGTGTATGCATAACTTGCTACGTTTAAGGCTTAATTAAACCTTACTCTAAGGACTTATTTTGGCCATGTTTAGTGCATCTTTGATATATATTCAAAATTGTTGAAGACAAGCCATTGAGGCCCATTTCATCGTATTTGAAGCAAACTTTGGCCCTAAATTAGGGTGGCTTTAGAAGCTTATCTTAAAACTTCTCAAGGCCTGAAAAAAATATCATTTTGAGGCCTAACTCATTCCTATTTTAGGGTAGATTTCTAAGGTGAATTAGGTCGAGATTAGGCAAATTTTTCTGAGCTTCAAGGAGTTCACAATTAAGGCTTGGTGAATAGTGTCGTACGTCAAGCCCTACTATTACTAACCAAATTGAGCCGTCTATGTGATGACTTGTGTACAGTCCATGAAAAATTTGAAGTTTGTGTTGACGCTGAAAATCTTTCTTGGAGGAGATTTATACATTCATTCTATAGTAGACCTTTGATATTTTGAGCAGACCTTGATAATTGTTTGTAGTGGATCTTTTTTCCTCATCTATACATGTTGAAGTAGACATTGAGAGAAAATTTGAAGCATAACTCTTAAAGAGTATTAAAATACCCCTGAATCAAACTGCAAAGCTAAACAATCCTTCTACCAAGAAATCAAAAGATGAAGAATGAAGAGAAATCATACTTCATTACTTCAAAAAATGTGTTGTACATGAAGTTAATTTATAATAATGATAGAGGCTTCTAGTGATAGCTAGAAGGTAAGATTTAAAATTCAACAGATAAGGATAAGACTGACAACCAACTAATAAGTAAGATGTTTGAAGAATCTTTTATTGGAACTCTAACATACGCCCCCCAAAGTGAAACATAGGGAGAAAATAAAGAAAAAATAACATAAAGAATGGGTCCCAAAAACTAGGCCTTTTTAGGTACCCATGTATAAATTTTCATAAGAGAGAAAGAATGAAAGAAATAAAATGAAGAGATGAAATAAGGAGGACTCAAGATGAACCCCCAAGGACAAATTCTTTTACGCAAAGCATGTATCATAACTGAAGAAGCCTTGGTGATGCCAAGGAATTTGTGGAAATATCTACTATTTTTCTTCAATGGGTACACACTCTAGGCTCAAAACACCATCTTGAATAAGTTGGCGAATGAGGTGCATATGGATCTCAATGTGTTTAGTCCATTGATGCTTCATAGGATATCTAGAAATATGTATTGCACTCTAATTATCACACCAAAAAGAGTAGGTTGATCCTGCTAAATTCCAAACTCAAGCAATAACTATCATAGACAAATAACTTCTTGACTTACGAGAACTGCAACTCGATACTCAAATTTTTCCATAGATAATGCAATTGTTGACTATTTCTTGCAGGACCAGGCAATAGGAGCAAATCCAAGACATAAAAAATTCTAGTGGTGGATTTTCAATCATCCACTGATCTAGCCCTGTCAAAATCAGTGAAACCTACAAGCTCAAGAGAACCAATAATGTACTGAATTCCAAAATTGGAAGTTCCATGAATATATCTGAGAATATGCTTCACTACTTTTGAGTGACTTTGATGAGGATCTTAGGTGAACCTAGAAACCAACCCACCTACATAAGTAATGTCAATTCGAGTGCATGTCAAATAGAGTAGACTACCAACGAGATGGAAATACAATGTAGGATCCCCCCAGGGAGTGGTGCAACTAGTGGTAAGAGTAACACTAGACTGAAAGGGCGTATGTGCATGCTTACAATTAGTCACTCCAAAACAATGAAGTAAATCAAGAGCATAGTTTTGCTAAAATATGGTGAGTCCTTTTTAAGATTAGTGAGCCTGCAAGCCAAGAAAGTAGTGTAGTAGACCTAGATCTGTCATAACAAAATATCTCACCAATGCTTCCTTAACATTCTGAATCATAGATGAAGAACTCCTTGAGGATCAAATCATATACATAAAATAATAAAATCAATAAATCATATCCATGTCTATTAGTGTAGACTATCAGATAAAAATGGCAATAATTGAATATTTAAGAAAGCAAAAAATTGCACATCTTCTCATACCAAGTGCTAGGAGCTTATTTGAGACCATACAAGGATCGTCGAAGCCTGTAGACAAGTGAAGGTCCCTCCACAAAACCAGGGGGTTTCTCCATGTAAATATCCTCATGTAGATCTCCATGCAAAAACGCACTCTTTGCATCTGTCTGGTAAGTTGAACAACCTTGGGATGTTGCAAGAGAAAGCACAAGACAAATAGAATACATCTTGGAGACAGGGGAAAAAATCTCAAAACAGTCAATTCGTTCAATCTTGGCAACAAGATGTGCCTTATGTTTGCTTCAATCCATCTGCTACATATTTGGGTCTATAGACCCACTTACTATGGACCAAATTACGTCCTTTTAGAAGAGGAACAAGATCCCAAGTATGATTCTTCATTAACGAATAATACTCTTCTGCCATGGCAACTTCCTACTTAGGTTTTCCAATAACATTAGAAAACTATTATGGATCTTCAAAAATGACATTAATCAAAAGAGAGATTTCTCCACAATGTTTTTGATTTGAGACTAGATAACTGAAATCAATCGCATCATATCCAATTTTATCAGGATTTTTTCTCTTGTGAAGGCTCCTCCTCAAGGAATTATCTAGAACATGTTGCTCTTGTACATTTTTTGTTGGTGTTGATGGTAGATTTTCTTCTGCCTTAGTAACATCAATAGAAATTTCTTCTTGTGCTAGATCTACAAAACCAACGTAATGATTAGAACCATTATCAATAATTGAAGATGATGTAGTAGGAGAAGAGGCCCTAGAATGTTAGTTTCATCAAAATGAACATCTCTTTGGAAAAAAATTCCTTAGAGGTAGGATCGAAGAGTTGTGAGATTTCATGTCCTCAAAATAACCAACAAATATCAATTGTTGACTTTTCTTTTCCATGGATTTATGTTTCTCATATGGAATTAATGCCCAAGCAGGATTGCCAAATATCCTGAAAGAAGAAACATTAGGTTTCTCATGTGTCCAAGCTTCCATTGGAGTCATATTTTGAATTTCCTTATGAGGCATCCTAATCTGAATGTAATTAGCACAATTAACCTCTTTGGTATAAAAAGTAGGTGCCATGTTCTTGGACTGAATGATGGAATTATCCATCTCCTTGAAAGTGTGTTTCTTCCTTTCAACAACACCATTTTGTCGAGGGGTGTAAGGAATAGAATGTTGATGAAGAAAGCCATGTTCTCTACAAAAAAATCGAAATTCCTTGTTGACATATTCCCTCCCATTATCAGTTTGTAGCTTCTTGATAGATCATGAAGATTGTTTCTCAACACGACCCTTAAATGTCTTGAAGGTTGCAAAGAGTTCACTCTTATACTTGAAAAAATACACCAAGAGTACCATGAAAAATCATCAAAAAAATTTAATGCATATTTGGCCCCTGAAAAAGGAGTTGAAATTTTCATTAAATCTCTAAGCACCAACTCAAGAGGTGATTTTTCCCTTGAGGCTTTTCCTTTATGAAAGGGATCTTGGTGTTGCTTTCCAAGAGTGAAACCCGCATACACTCCATCAGTACATTAAACCATTGGAAGATCCAAAACCAAATTTTGAGTGTACATTTGTTGCAAATATCTATAATTTATATGGCCAAATATTTCATGCCAGAGCTTATTCAATGAATTAGCATGAGATATAAAGGAATAAGCAAAGAAAGGTTGAAAGAAGACAAACTTATACAATCTAGAGGCATGATCATCTTGTCTAATAGAAACAACTGCAGGATCATGTAGTTCTTTAATAACTACTAGATTTGGAGAAAACTCCATTATTTTCCCATCACCAGAATGAAAGATATGATAAATGGACAATAAATTTGTAGAAATTTAAAGGACTAGGTGCACATTATTAATGCACCCATTGATCATCTATACAATGCTTGGTCCCAAAACGCCAAGTTGCATAGAGTCACCAATTGCAATTTGTGAAATATTGTTATAAGATGTAGAAGGAAGCAAATCTTGACAATGAGTCATATGATGGATTCGGCTAATAAATCATGTCCTTTGCTTATTGACATATTGTGCTTCTTCATGGCCTCTTCTAAGACATCCAAAATTTTCTGACATCTTGCTTCAATATGCCCCTGTTTGCTACAAAAAGTACAATATTCATCTACTTTGGTCTTCCTCTTTTCCCTTTTTTCTTTTTCTTTAAGGAGGATGCTTCACTCTTAGAAACTGGAGGAGAAGACTTAGTATTGTGGTTAGGCTTAGAGGGAGACTAGCACGATTGTGTACGAATTTTCTTTTATTGAGACCGAGATTTATGTTGATCTTTGGAGTTATGAGCCACAAAATCTTGATTTGAAGAGCTAGAGAGAACATATAGTTGTTTGCGCTTAGATTGTGTTATCACTCAAGAAAAAGTTCTAAATTGTTCACATCACTTCGATTATTTGCTAAAGGCACATAAATCTTTTTCAGCAGTTTCGCAGCGCAACATGCTTCAAGTGATTTCGTAGCGCATAATTCATATTTTTCACTGGCTGTGCTACGAAATTGGGGATTTGTTTGAATACATTGCAAATCTCACCCAGCTGTCAGACTTATCGGAGTCCGTTGTGTTTTAGATCATTAGGTGTCGTGGTACTGGCGCGTGTTGTAGTTATTGTTGAGAAGGGAACAAAAGGTAGACATGTTTCAACATGTTAAATAGAATGTTATTATTGCAAAAGTGCCATGGGAAGGCAGGTATAGAAAAGGTGTCCCACTCCTTGGTGAGTCAGACAGCCAATTGACAGCTGAGAAGATACCTACCAATATTTTTTGGACCAAGTTACTAAAAGGAAGGTGTATAAAAAAGCATGGTACTACTGGAAAAATGTAGAAGCAAAGAAGAAGCGAAGACGTGTATGTGGAACACTTGATCCAATCTCAATATCCTCCTGGCTTAAGGATGCAAAAAAGTCATTGGCTAGTGAAAAGGAAATCACTGAAAACAACATTCACTTGAATGCAGATGGTGCCAAACAAACATCCAATGAATCTGTAAAAGATGATTGTGGAAAGTTTTCCCATCCCATGTTTAAGAAATCAATCACAGATATGCTCTATGGGAAACATCCTAGTCCGTGCTCTGGTTCCTGTGATGCTGATACTGAAGTTGCAGGGTCTCACTGTGAGACCATCAATGGTAAATCATACAGGGAAACACCTGATGGAGGATATAAACGTTCATTATCAGCAGCAGAAGATGCTTTCATAATCAAGGAACATGGTCATTCTTTACCTCATGGTTTCTTATCAGCTCCCACCTCACATGGTCAAGAGTTGAGTGGTTCTGGTGCTGCCTATGACAGTGCAAATCCTGAAGGTTTTATTATCGAAAATACAGAAACTATGGATGGAAATGCTTTACATGTGGCAGAACAAAGTCTTCATAACAGAATAAAGCCAGATTTAGTAAAACTTTGCAAAATGTTGCAACTACCGATGATTGGTGTGATTATGCTTCTACTGTCTTGAAAATCAGCGCTCAAGGAGACTTAGGTTTCTTGATGTTGCTTCATTTGTTTGATAGATCTCTAATACTTGGTATTGTCCTAAATATAAATCCTCACGTTTGAATGGTTCAAAAATATCTGTAGACAAGGATATGGAGAAGCATCACAAGGAATTTGCCTGAAGACGTTGCTTCGGTGTTTACTAGTTCTGAGATTGTCAGTGGAGATGAAAGTAAACTTCAGATTTTGTCTTCAGGAGAAGTAGAAGATAAGCATAAAGAGATTCAAAGTGCTGGGTCATTCACTGATTTATCTGGACATTTTCTTGCAGAAAGCTCAGATATTACCGTGGAAAGCCAAAAAGTAAGCTTGAGGTTGTATCTTCCACAGTAGTAGTCGATCCAAATGAATCTGTCCAGAGTTTGGGTTCTGTAGACTCACCTAGATCTTTTCAAAGCATTAATTGTCAGCGGTTTTCAGAACATAATTCTTATGATACAGTTATTTTAACTTCTCAAGAGCAAGAGTGCAAGTCTGAAGGTGTTTTAGAAACACCATGGAAGGAATTAAGCAGTGAGGCTAATATACCAGTTTCTCTGGTTCATGTTGATGATTCTGAGTCTCCAGAGGATCAAGATGGGCAAATAAACTTTTCTAATGAATCCTCGTTGGATTTCAGGAATGATGAGCAGATCCATGTTACTAATGAAGTGCGTAACATTAGTCATGCCACATTAGAGGAGGGATTGGATGAAACCCAAGGAGCATCACTAATTTCTTCAGTTGCCTCTGTTACAGAAAGTGAGTTAACTTGTAAAGTGAAAGAAAATAATTTACTTGAATCAAATGTAACGGATGTGGCCTTGATCAAAACTGAATCCAGTGAAATGATAACTGAGCCCATGATTTCCACGGGTGGAGAAATCAGCAGAGATGACTTCGGGTCTTCTCAGGTTGAAGAAAGCCCAACTAACACCAAGGAGAATGCTACAGGGGAAGCTACACTGTATCCTCAAAATGCAGGACAAAAAGATTGTATAGTTTTTGAGTCTCTACAGGATCAAGATGGGCAAGCAAACTCTTTATTTAAAGAATCCTCGTCGAACGTCAGGAATGAGGAGCACGGTCCTGCTAAAGTAGAGGGATTGACTAAATCACTTATCAACTCTGAACAACAAACCCAAGGCTCATCACTAATTTCTTCAGTTGTTGATGTTATTCAAGCTCATTATCGTTGGCTATAGGTTTCCGAGAGGAAAAAATAGCAATAATTAGTGTCAAAGTTTATGCTGCGGGTTTGTATGTGGATGCCATAATTACATCATACTTAGTTGCATGGAGTGGAAAGTTAGAAAGTCAGATTGAACAGGATAATCCCTTTTTCAATGCTGTTTTTGAAGCACTTGTTGAGAAATAATTGCAGGCATTGGTTCATGGACATATCGTAAGAAAGCAAGCAACCGAAACGCTCAGGTGAATGCAATCCCTTGTTACGATCTAGGCTAGAGTTCGTGCTTGTAGTCTTCGAATGTCTGAAGGAGGGCAGGAAGGTCAGAGCAAACTTATGCAGAGACGCCACCAGGAATTTCGTCCAAGCAAATCAAGTGAAAGAAGGAGAATATCTTTGCAAGGAGCAGTGGATGACAGGTCAAGCGTCACCAATGCGCAGATGCAAAGGTCATCTTCTCAGGTTCCCTCAGTTCGCAAAGGCTATCAATGTGCTGGTCCAGTTATGCTAGACAGATCAACAGTGCCACTCAAGGATGGTCAATTTAAGACAGCTTCCACAACAAATTGCCATTACTAAATTCTTAAAGTATGCTGAGAATTGTCTAAGCATCTCCGGTTGGTATCATGAGACATCACGTCTCCACACAAGACAAATACGAAGGTTGTTATTACTGTGAGTATTTGTTCTTCTAATTCTCTTACTAGGGCTGGGATTGTAGTAGAGGACATAAGGTAGCCCCTTACAAAGGTGCGCAATATAACTCCTGGACCTCTGATTATTGTGGCAATTCTACTGTGGAAGTTATATGATACACAGGACATCTGGCGTTGTTCAAAGCATACGAAAATATAGGACTTAATCATGGAACACAGAAACATAGTTGATGCGGCAATTGAATTATGGCCCAAAATGCAGCCTACAACACATCAAGGACCGACAAACAGGGGCCTATGTTTCAAGGTAACAGAAAAGATGTGTCATTGAAGACAAACATGGAGCATTAAAGGTTC